>JAJIBD010023141.1:0-141434 GCA_021461705.1 Cryptotis parvus | reverse complement strand
GGGATGGGGTACATTGGTGGTGGGAATGGGGCACTGGTGGAGGGATGGGTGCTGGAATACTGTATTACCAAGAACCAATTATAAACACCTTTTTAATTGTATGTCTCACGGAAATATAGTAAATTTTTTTTAAAAGTAAGGGATGAAGGACTTGCTTTTCTTTTTTAATTTATGGCATAAACTTATTTGGCATATTTCAAAACTTTTCCCTTTCTACTGACATTACAGTATCAGTGTTCTAAATTAATGTCCTAAGTTCAACTCCTAAATTACGGTAGGTAATTTGTAGGAAGAAAATAAACAAGAAGAAGAAAATAAATAAAAGAGAGAGTGACACTATGCTTGTTTATATGTCCATTACAGTCAAGGGAAACTATTAGATTTGGAAGATTTCTACTATAAGAACTTTTTGGCTTCTGGACCACAGGAAATTGACCTTTGTGTCAGAGAAAAAAGTCAACAAAAAGAACACCGGGATCAATGTTGTAAAGCTGATGAAAGGTAATAAACACTTTATTTTATTTGAAATGGGAATGGAGGGTATTCGGTGCTGTCCAGAACAAAGAAATAGGAAATTCATTTAGAAATAAGATTTTTTTTTAATCTTGCCACCAGCTGTATTTGGCATTAACTTAAATTAGTTATCACAACTTGGGGACTTCTTTCTTTCCTAAAAAATTATTTGTATAGTTCTGAAATTGAGGAAACAATAATAAGGGAAGATGGAATCTAAGAAATGGGCATAAGGCAGGCAAAAAGAGCTGTTTCTCCAACATTCTCCATGAATATCTTGCTGCCTAGGTAACTTAAATTCCCCCTCTCTCACAAGATGAGCTTTGAGTCAGAGAAAAAGCTTGAGAGGTAGACAGACTTAGATCTGAATTCTGACTCTGTCAGTAGGTACTGTAGTGTCCCTAATCACATTACTAGATCTTCACTTGCAAATAATCACATTACTAGACCTTCATTTGCACATCTGCAAAAAAGATTCACTATGAACCACCTCATCATGCTGTTGGGGAAATGAAATTAAGTGAAAACTAAATGTGGTTTTTTTTGTTTTGTTTTTTTTTTTGCTTTTTGGGTCACACCCGGCGGACGCTCAGGGGTTACTCCTGGCTCTGCACTCAGGAATCACTCCGGCGGTGCTGGGGACCATATGGGATGCCGGGGATCGAACCCGGGCCGGCATGGGCCGGCGCGAGGCAAAGCAAACGCCCCACCAGCTGGGCTATCGCTCTGGCCCCCTAAATGTGGTGTTTTTAGTGCCAGAAGTGGTAAGAGGGATTGTTGTACACACAGTAGCTATTATATTTATTTCCTTTCGCAGAATTTTCATGCATTGTGATTTCTGCCCTTTCATCTCCAAAAGAAGTCATAGCATTCCATCTTTGGATTAAAAACTGTTACAAGCATAAAGCTCTGGTCAAATCATGGAGTTTCTATAAGAAAGTACCAAGTGGTACTAAGAGTAAGTGACTTGCCCAAAGTCACAAAACAAGTTAGAGAATTAAACTCCAGCATCTTTATCTCCCTACTTAATTGCTTTTCATTCACTTTCCTGCTTCACTTTTTAGCAATCCAATCTGCCACCTCCACGGTATAAAATCCATCCTCTCCCACTGCGGATGCACATCTGCTCTGAGTGCACTATGTTTCCAGCCCGATGTTCCAGTATACCTCTGTAGATATGTAGTTACTGTTCACTAGAATAAGAAAATTCTAGAAGGTAGATGATTTTTGTTGGGTAGTTATTTTGGTGCTTAGCACTGACTGGGCTATGGTCTACTTAATCCTCAAAATGGGAATTCCTTTATCCCCATTGTATAACTGAGGGAGCAAAGTCTGCAAAGTTTAATGATGGCAAATAGTCAAGAGTAATAAGGGGGCAGCAATAATTTGAACACAGTCTTTTTCTTTAGTTGAAAGTCTGTGACCTTAATCACTAACTGTATTGAGCCCTTACACTCTCCATGCAAAGCCCATGCTAGGTTATTTCAGGAAGGTTGAGTATAAGGTACATAAGAAACAATTCTTATATCTGAGGAGCTTAACTTTTGAGGAAAACTCTGAGAGGAGATAAAATAAGGGGGAAAATACATAGAAAAAATATGGAGAAAAAATAATTAAAAGCTGTAGGTCATCCTGGGTTCAAAGTAGAAAAATAGGGGGCCCAGAGCAATAGCACAGCAGGGGTTGCCTTGCCTGTGGCCAACCTGAGTTCAATCCCCGGCATCCCCATATGGTCCCCAAGCACCGACAAGAGTAATTCCTGAGTGAAGAACCAGGAGTAACCCTTGAGTGTCGCTGGATGTGACCCAAAAATAAAATAATCATAATCATAATAAAGTAAAGTAGAAAAATAGCTCTAAAGGGCATTTAGGGATTAATGGAGAAACCTGAGGGTACCTTACCCTCATTAGTAGTAGTAGTTACTGATGAATTGAGTGCTTTGTGGTTGGGAAATAATAAAATCAGATGGCTGGCATTCAGAAAAGGCACTATTCAGCCACAGGGGAATCCGTGTCCCCTACAATTATCCTTAAGATGGGACACACTGGGAAATATAAAGGAATGCATATTAACACGAACTGAGATTTCACTATGGCAAGGAAATATAAGCAATATGAAGGGTGAAATGTAAAATGGAACAGAAACACCCTCAACTTAGGGATAGACGCATCTAAAGGAAAGAAAGAAGCAAAATAATGGAAGGAAAGTCCAAGATGTACATGCTGCTGACCCACAACTCCTCAGTAGTTCCTGCAACCAAAGTCATCTCTGTCCCCACCTGCAGGTTAGGGATAAGAGGATTCTGGGAGTTTACCATCCTGTCCTTAGAGATAATAGGTGTGTGTTGTGTTTAGCAGATGGCTGGTAATCAGCATTCTTAGCATGATAATGAGCTGAAGAGGTGAGGGAATTCAGAACATTAATTCAAAAAGAATGACTTGCTCCATAGATGCCCATAATGAAGCCCCACTATTGATCTTCCCTGGGCTCAAGATTCCCTGAAAAAAACCTTCCAAATATTTTTTAAGTATTAATCCAGGGGTGGAGCGATAGTACAGCGAGGGAGGGCATTTGCCTTGCATGCACCCAACCTGGGGGATACCCCTCCATCCCATATGCCTCCCAGGGTGCCTCCAGGAGTAATTCCTGAGTGCAGAGCTAGGAGTAACCCCTGAGCATCTCCAGGTGTGACTCAAAAACAAAATCACACACAAAAAGATATTAATACAGAATGGACTATAAGGAAGGCATCTGCATAAAAATAATTCTAGCCCTTTTCTTTTGTTGTTATTTTGGTTCAGTTACATGTGCTTTAAATAACCCACCCCACTACCCCCAACCTCGGTTATGTACACTTGCCAAATCCAGGCTCTGAGTAAATCTAACTTAATCGCCAACCCATACTTCTACCCAGTTACTGAAGCTAAACATGGCAAGAAAGCAAACGCTATCTAATTCTACTCAAGACTTATAACTACACACCTTAGGCCCTGAGAGACAGTTTGCAATATAACTTTTCTCTAAAAATTTATTACCCTTCATTTTCAGTCCACTTTCGCAAAATTCCTCTCTCCTCTCTCCTCAAGACCTCAAAATTTCGTGCTGTGAGCAAGAGAGGATAATGGATAAGGTGCTTGCCTTGCACAAAGTCAACCAGATTAGATCTCATAGCATTGCATGTGGTCCCCAAGTACTACTAGGCCTGATCCTTGAGCACAGAAGCAGGACTAAGCCTCAAGCATAGTCAGATAATGCCCCAACCACTCCCACCCCAATTTCCTAATTCTCAACTGCCAATCTATCACTTCCTATCACTTCATTTGTATCACTTCCTATCACTTCACTTGTATCACTTGTCTTCCTGTTGTTCATCAATTTGCTGGAGCAGGCACCAGTAACATCTCCATTTGTTGGGAATGAGATCCACTATTGTTACTATTTTTGGCATATGAAATATATGACAGGTAGCTTGCCAGGTTCTGCGGTGGCTCTGGGTTCATCCCAGGGGACCCAGTCTTTTTATATGTCAGACCATCAACCATCCAGGGGCCCATGGGGCAAAGCCCTGGGTGTAGACAAACCTGTCTCCTGTCTGCCAGCTGCCAATGCAGCCGGGCACCACAGCCACACCTGCAATACCTCAAGGGGCAGATTTCCTATATAACAAAAAAATATAACCCATATTTCCTATATAACAAAATATTTTAAAAGTAGCAAATACAGACTTGTTCTTACCATTAAATGTGTCATCCTTCCGACACTTGCTCTATATTTCCTCAGTGTGCTTGGATGACTAATCTATTCTCCCAATGATGACTAAACTTTTTCTTTATTCACTGAACTCAAATGCTTCCACAATATTACTGTCTGTGGTTGACCCCTGTCTTCTGTTACTTGAATATTTTTTATTATTGTATCATCATTTCTGATAACCCATGAATTGGATGCAGTTGGACCCATTTTTACAAATACCTTCAACTCAATTCCCCTTCCAGACCACAATTTTCCTCCTCTTCATTATGACAAAAGAGTAGTGCATGAAAAGGGTGCTGCCCCATCCACACCTCTTCCCCTCCTCTCTTGACCATGCTTTTTATTCCCACCACTTCAAAGAAACTTCCCCTTCCAGAAACACCAAAGATGACTTTCATTTTACCATATCCCTGTGATCCGAATTTATAATCTCATGCTATCAACAGTAGACATTTCTTCTTTGACTACTCACTTCTTTTATTTAAGATTTTTCTCCATCAGCCTCCAGGACAATACTTAGTTTGATTCAGGACACTTTCTTAGCTTGACTCCTACCTCACTGGGTGAATTTTCTCCCCCTCGTCTGATGATTCTTCCTCATTACACTGACCTCTCCATACTGAAGTGTCCTTTGCTTCCTCAATCCATACTGCTGTGACCTTAAATTTCATGGATGAACTGAAGTGTTCTGGACTAAGATCTCTAATCTAGATCAGGACTCACTTAAATAACCTACTCCACATTCCTCTTACATGGAGAAGATTTCTCAAAATTAGTATAAGCAGAAGCAAAAAAGATAATCCCTCAAAATAGTCTTCCTTGTCTCCTTAAATGATAACACCTTTTTTAAAAAAAAAATAACCTTTTAAATAATAACCTGGATGTTTAAGTTAAAAACTTGGAGACATCTTTGATTCCTTTCTCATACACCCGACATCTAATCCATCAGCAAACCTCCCGAGTAGGGCTGGGATCTGACTAGTTCTTTCCTCCTCTCAAAACCCCTTCCAAACCACCATCAGTCTTGCTTATTAGACTATTGCAGTAGCTCTTCTCAGGGCTCCCTGCTTCCCCGCAGGCAGCCAGATCCTTTATGAATCATTCCTCCATCAGAACCCTCTAGTTTCCGGCTGTAAGTAAAATTCAAACACTTGTCATGGTCTGAAAGCATTAAATTGCCTGCTTTGCTGGCCCCTCCTCCTCCTGCAATTCTCCCCCTTGTTTATTCTTCCCAAGCCATAGAAACCTCTTTTGCTGTTTTTCGAGCAAGATTACACATGCCCTTGTCTCAAAACCTCTACTTTGGTTGACCAGTCATTCTGGAATGGCTTCATGACTCACTCCTCCCCTTCCTTCAGTTCTTTCCTCATGTGGCTCCTTATCAGAGAGGCCTTTTCTGAGCACCAGCGATGGAATTGCTGGTACACAGAGTCACACACACCATCTCTTTCCCCACTTGCCTGCTTCACTTTTTATCTTCACTACCTCTCACCACTGGTGTTCTACAGCGTTCTGCAGTACCACACTGCTCTGTAAAACTCCAGGACTGCAGACTCTTGTACACCTCTCACCTTCTTTGGTGCCTGGTACTCAGTAGAGGCTTCTGTCGGAAATGAACCCTTCTAAGTAGTTTTGTAATAAGGAGCAGCCCCAAGCCAGTCAGTGATTCCTACAATAAACAGACAGGGGCTTACCAGGGTCTGGTTTAGGAAAGATGACACAAAAGCCTCATGAAAATTCTGAAAGGTTGAAAAAGCCCACCCCACAGTGCTCACTGGCTCCTGGGTCGCTGAGAGCCTGACCTGATTTGGAGATGGGGGCATTTTGTCAGGAACATTGGGCAGTTTTTAAGTGCCAAATGATGTGGCCTATTTAGACATATGAAGTTTTCTTGTTTGACTAAACTACTTAAAAAATATATAGGTACTACAATAAATATTTCTTGTGCATTATTCCACCTCCCAGGAAGCTTGCCCATCTGACACCCTTTCTTGAGTTTTGATGCAATCACTCGATTCTGCTTCTGACCCAGGTGTTTTGAGTACCAGGTCCTAGAGATACCCCAGACATTTTTTTTGGGGGTCACACCCTGAGATACTCAGGGGTTACTCCTAGGTCAGGAATTATTCCTGGCGGTGCTGAGGCTGCCGGCGATGGATTGTGGGTCAGCCACGTCCAGGACAAATGCCTGCCCACTGTACTGTCGCTCCTGCCCCCTAGAGATGCCCTTGGCCGCCATCCTGGCATGGAAGGCTCCGTGTAGGCCAGGGGTTGCTGAGGGCTTAGGAACGAGGACCCGCCTTCTTGCCCAGGTTGGGACGTGCTCCGCCATGGCGCTGCTGATGCTCTGACCCTGGGTCTCGCTGGCAGGTGCTGGACGGCAGAGAGCCCCGAGGAGGAAGCGATTGTGTCCGCAGCCAACCCCTACGACTACCGGAGACTCCTCCGCAAAACCTCGCAGCGTCGGCGCCTAGTCCAGCAGCTGTAACCCCGCGGCATGCAGTCACCAAGTCGGGACCAGCCTGAAACCGCGGACCAGAGTGGTCCTTATATTAGGCGCTGGAACCGAGCCATTGAAGCTGTGGCCTTGTTCGACCTTAACTCCAGAGAGACGGGACTGCTTGGGATCACCGTTCGCGTCCCCCACGTCCCCCACGCTCACCCATCGGCCAACTGGGGCACCCCTCTCCCCAGCGCCCATTCTAATCTTTGCCTTCACCTGTCTTTGCTCCTACTCCTTGAACCCTCCTGATGACTTCAAAGGTGTCTTCTTGCTTGGAAACGCTTCTCCCAGGCCCCCGGTATATGCGCCAGCAGATCGAAAAGAACAAAACACGTTGCCTTGAAACTCAAAAAGCTGCTGGAGTTGGGGGTGGGAGGAGGGAAAGGGACTAGTCTGGTTCCTTCTGCCTTTGTGGACCTTGGAAATGAACTTCAACTCTAACTTGATTGCCCTTTCCATGGTAATTAAGGTTTCCAAATAAAACAAGCGCCTTGCAAAAAAAAAAAAAAAAAAACCTGGCTTGGGTGTTGGTGGTCATGATCCCTGTAGGATCCTAGGAACCCATCTGCTGTCCAACCCTGCAAGTGGGGGGTGGGGAGCGTCCAGAGACTCAGCAGTCATTCCTACTTATCCTTAATTCCAAAAGTGACCCCTAGGCAAATCCCCAGCCCTACAAAGACACACCCTCTCACACCTTTCCCATGTGATTTACTTTAGTCCCCTCTCTAGACCAAACGGGGTATTTTGTGGACTTGTCTGCAGATTTACTAGGTTAATCTTGGCAATTTTTGTATACTGAGATTGAAGTGAGGGCTCTGGACCGACAGATTTGCGTTTCTCCCTGACTGCATCTTTGATGAAACCACGGGTTAAGTTTTCTGAAATACCTTCCCTCTGACTGTGCACCTGGATATCCCAGTGAGAAAGGAAAGTGCTCCTTGACAACTGAATTGGGAGGGTCTGGCAGGGACTAGGCTGGTTCCTTCTGCCTTTACCCCAGCTGCTGCACCCTTGACCTCCGAGCCAGGAGACGGGAGTAAATTCCAATACAGAGAGGATAAGTTCTGCGGGCTGGAGAGGATTTCGGAGCTTCTTCCTCACAGAGGCAAAAACGCATTCTCCGATACGAAGAGTTGGCACCTAAAGGTTCCCAAAGAGAAGGGTGCACCAGCGAACTTTACAAAGAAGACTTCCTGGAGAGGAAAACTCCCGCAGACACAAAGCTCCGTCCAAGGGCACTTAGTTTGGGTCCAGAGCTTTCCCAGGCTTGGTTCCCTGGCTGCTGCTGGGGAGTGAAGTGGGGGGGGGGCGGGGTAGGGAGGAGCCACCCAAGGCTGAGACTACAAACGGGGGCAACTGGGTGGGCTGCTAGGCTGGGGCTGCCCAAGCACCTGAACCTACAGCGCAGCTTAGAGCTCTAGGCTTGGCCTCTATCTATCCATCCATCTCCCCTGTTGGCCCCTGGGGGGGAGGAACCCCAACTCCACCTACTACCAGGTCCCTTCAGCAATTCAGATATCCCAATAGGTTTATCAGGCTCCGTGCAGAGCCTAGAGTCCGTTTTTGTTTGTTTGTTTAAAGCTGGATAGAGGCTACAGACCTCCCCAACGCCCTTTCTCTGAGCCTCAGTCATCCCCCTTTAAAAGTGGAGAGAAGAGACTGGCACACGCCTAGCAGGAGCCTGCAATCCTTTTGTTTGTTTCTTTTGTATTTTTGTTGTCATTTTCTCTGTTTCTGTTTCCCCTTCTTGCTTCATCTTTTGATAAACACGGGGAAGACAGAAAGGGACATTTTGTGCCACTTTTCTTCGGCTGCTCTGAAAGATGATTTCTGGACTGGGGAAAAAACTGTGAAATAGGTCAGCCAGGAAAAGGAGCAAGCAGACGAGCCCCCAGGGCACTCCCTTTTCTAGGAAGGGGCTTGGGAAGCTTTTATCCAGCTCGGGCCTCCTCCCCTTCCCATCCAGGGCTGCCTCCTTTGTGAACTAATGACTGTAATTATTACCTCCTGGAGCTCTTTTGTTATCTGCAGCCCCCAAGCCCTGGGAGTGGGCTCTTTTGCCAAATAAAAGTCTTTATAAAGCAAATTGCCATCTTGGGAGGGATTGTGTGGAAGAAAGACAAATCGGTGGATGCAGGGTGTGCTAAATTGTTTTTAATGTAAGCATCACCCTTAAATTCCAAGTACCCCATATCTGAAAGGTTTTGTGGAGTTCAACCATAATGCTTGAAATCATTTCTTGTCTTTTTTTTTAAGTCCGTTGCATTCAAGTTTTACAGTTTCTACCTTCTGAGTTTTGTTTTTGTTCAATATTTATTTTAAAGAACCTTCATGTTATGGACAAAACATTCAAATTAGAAAAGTTTTGCCAGGGCAGTCGCTGGCTTTAAGAAAAACAATTGCAAGATTTGTTGTGGATTTAAACAAAGAAGCGGTTTCTCAGACCTGGTGAGCCAGAGCTGTGCAGGTGCCCTGCCAGCAGCACAGTCTGCCTGAAAGAAGGGCTACACCCCAACAAGCGTTACCTGGGTCCACTGGAGTGTTGGAAACGAAGTGTCTGAAACAGGCGAGGGTCCATTGTGCACCCGCACGCGTGATGCAAGCGTCTCCCCAGCCAGCACTAAGCTAATCCCGTCCAGAACCCCGTCATCCCCTCCACTCCCAAACCCAGGTAACCCTGCATCTGCAATGCAAATCCAGTAACTCCCCACAGAAAAGAAGACAAAGCTTCCAGGAGGAAATTACCCAGCCCACCCCCTAACGGATCTAGGGGTACAAGGTTTGAGCTTGCCCACATAATCTCGCGAGGTTTTATGACACCCTCAGAAGGATGTTCGTCAAGACTCGGCTCCAAGGGCCACTCTGCTTTGCCTCTTTGATGATTTGGTTCAGGGATCAGGAAAAAAGTGTCTCCGGAACATAATGAAAATGCAAAAGCTCCCTTCCCGATACCCACATCATCAGCGGGCAACACCTGGAAGGCCTCGCGCACGGCAGGGACTTCCTATCCCGTTCACCCTGTCCATCTCTTGCGGAATCAGGAGGAAGAGGAGATGCACTTGAGGTTTATCACGACCAACTGAGAGCGCGAAAAGGGGGTTCGACAGCCCCCAAATTCTTAAGGCTGCCTCCCTTTGTTGAACAGCTTTTAGAGAAAGAACAACGTTTGATTATGATGTTCTCTCTTTGCTAGAAAAGCAAAGAGAAAGAACACTACCATCACCCCTGATGACAAATAGAGAATCTTTCTCACAAGGCCTTCTAACCACTACCACCAAACTGGAAAATTCTGGGTGGGGCGAGGGGTGGGTGTGTCATTGGTTTGATGCTTGCTAAACAACGGAGACCAGGCAGGCGAAGCCTTCTGTCCGCGGTAGCTGTGGGAAGCTGAGATTGCTTAGTCGGATGGGGGCCCGCGCGCCTTCCACAGCACCCGCCGGTTTCCCTCAAATCTAAGCCCGCGGCCAAGGTCACCAAATGACCCCATCCCGTCCCACCCAGCGGTCCACCCTGCCGGGTTCTCCGACTGCTCTTCCCCAGCCCCTTCCAAGGGGCTTCAACGCGTTTTATTCTCTCACCCCACACCCCACCCTTTCAGACAAGGACCTCGCTGACAGATTCTAGCGTGGGTTTTAATTTCCTCCATCTATAATCTTTCTCCTCAGCCGTCAACCCGAACCTGGACGGTGGGCCCGGCAGCCACGCTCTCCGAAGATCAGAATGAAGCGTCCCTGGAATGGCGCGGCTCAGTAGGCTGCATTCAGCTCTACTAAAGAGCTGAAATGAGCCCATCAGCTCCCAGGAGCCCTCTCCCCGCCATCCCCTCCCCGGGCTCGAGACGAGAATTCAGGCCTTGTCGGCTGGCGCTCTGGAGGTCACAGCGACCTCTCCGTTCCAGCTCGGAGCAAGGTGGCGCTGGGGATGGGGGTTGGGAGTTGAGACGGCGCCTTCATCCTCATAACCCGAGTCAGACCTCAAACAGTCTAAATTGGATGCATCTCTCTCACTCGTCTCGGCCACCCTCCCCGCCAGGCCAGGGTCTGGTGTTTCGGTCGCTGAGGCACTCGCGCCTCCGGTCGCGTTAGTACCCTGGACAGCGCCGGCGGGCTGGGCTGGCAGCGGGCACGTCCCGCCTGCGCTCCCCCGGGGTTCACGGGCTGGCACGCCTCCCACCCCCTCGCTCTGACTCCAGCTCGTGCGCACTGTCTGCTACGCACCCTCACGACTCAGCCCCCCCGTTTCTTTCCCTCGCCGCCCCCTCATTCATCCCTATTGGGCTCCCCTCCTTGACAATCACTCTGCGCTCCGCTCTTGGCAGTCTCCAGACTGTGAGCGAGGAGGGACCCTTCGGTCCGCTTCGTTGTCAACCTCCACCAGCTCTCGGAGCGCCGGCACGTCTCGAAGCCCTAAGGCCAGCGCGGGCGCCCGCACGGGTCGCCTCTCGGCCGGACACGCACCGTCGGCCGCGCGGCGCCCCTCCCCGCACACAGGCGCGCGCGCAGGGGCTCAGCCGGCAGCTGGCTGACACTTTGCACTCGGAGGCGACCTGCTCTGGTCTCGCAGCGCCAATGGCATCTCCCGGCTCCGGCTTTTGGTCCTTTGGCTCTGAAGATGGCTCTGGGGATCCTGAGAATCCCAGCACAGGTAGGAGACCCCAGACGTGCATCAGGCGAGTTTTCGACGTGCATCAGGCGAGTTTTCGGGCGCACTCGGGCGGATGTTCACGGGGAAAAGGGGAAGATGGAGGAGATTCCCCGCCCCCCCCCCCCCCCCCGCAACAGGAAACTTCAGACGTTTCCTTTTGCGCTGGGGCAATTCCTGATAGTCCTAAAGACACCCCCTCCCCACACCTTCCTTCCCCAGGGAAGACGCCAAAATCGACTCCGAGTATTATGTCAGTCTGGGAGAGACCCCCCAAACAGCGGCGTGTCCTCCATACCGAATTCCATGGGGTCTGGGTCACAGCCACCATCTTAGTGTCTGTCTGTACCCTGGAGAGGGACAGAGCGGCGAGGTTAAAAGGAAAAATGGGATTTGGGGAGCAAATTCTTGACCAGCCAGACGAGTAAGCAAGGAAATGGACCAGCCGCGGTGGCGATGTCGAGGAAACCGGCCCGTATGAGGTAGGAAGCAACGGGCCGGGGGATCTGGCTAGAGCCACGGGCACCTGAAGGACCAGTGCGGTTTGCGCTTCACCTTGGGACTTGCAGGGGTGAAACCAAAGGTTGCTCTGAGGCCACCGGGCTCCCGGCCCCTCTCGCACCTGTCGGACGGGGGCCCCTGACGTAGTTCACTTAGCACAAAACGTCGTGCGACCGTCCGTGGCTCCCTTTCTGCCCCGCCGTCTTCCCCGCCTCTCTTTCCTTTCAGCGAGAGCATGGTGTCAGGTAGCGCAGAAGTTCACGGGCGGCATCGGGAACAAGCTCTGCGGTGAGTGTGCGCCGGAGGGAACGGGCGCAGGCGTCGGCGTTGTCCGGGTTTCTTGCCCCGGGACTGGGGGAGGGAGGCAGGCGCGGGCGAGTGACCGAGACCCGCGCTCCGTGTCCTTGGCCAGCTCTGATCTATGGAGACGCAGAGAAGCCGGCAGAGAGCGGCGGGAGCGAGCCCCCGAGGGCCACCTCGCGAAAAACCGCCTGCACCTGCGACCAGAAGCCCTGCAGCTGCCCCAAAGCCGATGTCAACTACGCGTTTTTGCACGCAACAGGTAAAGGAAACTCGCGGGGCCCCTGCTCGGCCCGGCCCACGGCTATCAAGCTGAGACGGGTGCTGTGAACCCAGCCAACCCAAGTCAGAGAGGTGGAAGGCAGAGGTGGACCCTTCGAGAATCTCGTCTCAGGACCTGTCCCTTATCCCAGCGCCGGAGTCCAACTCCCGGTGCGCCGCGCTCCAGCCCGCAGGTGGCAGGCCTGCGCGTCCCAAGCTCCAGGTCGGCTTCTGAGTGTCTCCTAGGCCTCCAGTTTAGAATGGCGGAAACTTTCCAGGTCTTTAGAACACTGGAGTCATTTGTAGCCGCTGTTTCACTGGAGAATGATCATTCACGTGAGATTTGTACGCAGTTTTACTCCCGCGTTTAACCCATCCCAAACATGCGCGCGCTCAGGAGCACGCGCGAGTACAAGTCTCTCTCTCTCTCTCTCTCTCTCTCTCTCTCTCTCTCTCTCTCTCTCTCTCTCTCTCTCTCTCTCTCTCTCTCTCTCTCTCTCTCTCTCTCTCTCTCGGTCTTGCTCTCTTGCTCTCTCTCCCCCTCCCCAATTCCCCACAACGGATTAGAGATCTTAACATTGCGTATTTCATTTGGTTTGCCCAACTCCACAAACCTATCTTGATTCCAAGAGTTTCATGATTATTTAAGATAATTTAGAAATCATTCGGAAGGAAGACCTGTGATATAGAAAAATGGAGCCACTTCATTTTTATAAAAAAAAGGGGGGAGGATGGAGAGGAAAAATCAAGAGAACAAACAATAAGTGATACATTTAAACGTGGGGAGTATTTAGAATGGGGGTAAGAAAAAAATGAAAATCGCAGTTTCCTTCTTTTGTTTTTATTTGAACCCCACCCCCATTTTAAAGCAAATGCTCTGCATTTCCAAAAGCTTTTATCATTTCCTTTTGGTTGTTTTTGTTTTTAAACACAAAATCTCCCAGTTCACAGAGATGTTACTACATCAATTCTTGTCTGGAATTTCCACAGTAAAATCAAGATGTGGCCTTTTGATTACGTTTTAGACCTGCTGCCAGCTTCTGAAGGAGAAAGGCCCACTTTGGCATTTCTACAAGACGTTATGGACATTTTGCTCCAGTATGTGGTGAAAAGTTTCGATAGATCAACCAAAGTGATTGATTTCCATTACCCTAATGAGCTTCTTCAAGAGTATAATTGGGAATTGGCTGACCAACCACAAAATTTGGAGGAAATACTGATGCATTGCCAAACAACTCTAAAATATGCAATTAAAACAGGTATTGTGTGATCTGAAATAAAGTGTTTTTCTTTTACAGTTTTAATTTTTATAAAAATATTTTCCATCTGGTGTTACTAATATCTTTATGTATAGTTATTTTCAATTAAGAGAATGTCATTATTGCAATGACTAAAATCTTGGTAACTTTTACTATTAGTGTTAACATTTCTGAAGTTGAAACATTGTCTAAATATAAGCAGTCAGATTTCATATTGCACATATTTAGCTTTTGAGATTAACCACTGATGTAGAAGCAGCTGTTTGTCAGCAGAGGCCAGTAGAAGCAACCCAAAATGAAGAAAGAAAGAATGAATGTGGAAAAAATAGCTCAAAAACATAATGCAAACAAAACCCCAAATGCCAGTTGGAGAACTGGTAATTTCCTTGACATAGAGATGGTTAGAAGTTGGGCAAATCATGCTATGTAATTATTGAACCCGCAAGATTTTTTTTCACATTGTCTTAATATCCAAAAAAATCAAAATCTAAATTTCAAATGTTAAGGGGGAAATGCACACAAAGCAATATATAATAATAGCTTCACAACTCATCCATACTGACTGCCCATCTGTGAGTGATGATGAAGCAAGCGCATTTGCTTCTAAGTCATCCTCTTAACAAGGTTAAGAAAAAAGGATTAAGAAAAAGAAGGGGTGGAGCGGGGAGAGGCAAGAGGCACCAAATATTCTTAGTCACAGATTCCATAAAAACATATTTGGTGGTCTGACTTCTTGTTTCCCTAGTATTCTTTGTACGCAATCCATTTTATGACCCCCAAGTAGATCATTTTCAGGGGATGCAACCCAAGCTTTTGTTTCAGCTCTTCTCCTCAGGACTTGGTTGTATGCCTTCCTATTCTGCATTTTCTCTAAGCATCTTGCATAAGATGACACACACTTAAGTCATAAACACAAGTACAGATGAATTTCAGGAGGCATAGCTTTGGTCTGTACTGATTGTGTGTTTAAAAGATTTGCAGCAAATGAAAGGATAAAATACTACTTGAAATAGTAATTGCTATGGAAATGTGATCTTACATGTAAAATCTTTATTGATGAATTATCAGTATCGTTCAAGTGAACAATGAGCATTTTAAGAATTTTTCCTGCAGGGAATTTTAGCTTCTTCACTCATTTTGCACATATTTTATGCCAGTAGAAAGGAAATGTATGCCCAGACACAGACTAGGAAAAGGAGTTCACTGAATTATTAGTAATCACTTTGTTAGATTATAATCTTAGACCTAGATAGATAGGAATTCAAGTTGGCAATCTCTTTCAAACTCAGTCTGTGAAGTATGATTTTTGAAAGTTTATTAAATTTCATTTTATTTAGAGAAACTTACATGATGTTTATATTAGGCAATTGACGTTTTATTTTTCCTCCCAGCTTTTCACGTCTCTGTAGGTGCACAAATGAACAATGTCTTTTTATTTGACCCATTCCTCTAACCTAATATTTAAATACATTAGCAGTAAATTGCTACCTATTATTTTTACTGCCAATTATTTGGGTTTGGCTACCAAATCAAAACAAAATCCACAAAGATGTCTTATATCTTTATCCTTAGAGCTAGTTTGTCTGGAAGGCAATTTTAAAGACATAAAATAATGGGAATTGCATGTTAATAAAACATAATAACTCTTTCTGTCAATGTTCTGCTTGATATCAGAATTTTGTCCTTAGATTTTTTTGCCATAGTGCTTAGGAAACCATTCATCCAATGTAGCCCTGATGTATTTCATTTAAAGTTTAGTAGAAATTTAACTAAGTTGAATTTCTAAACACGTCATGTCAATATTAATTCATAACAACATCATTCAAAACACTGTATAGCTTTCTGTCCCCTCAGCCTCAGCGACATGATCTTGAATTTCAAATAATAGCGATCACTTTTTTTATGATTGACAAGTTTATAGTTTGTGTACCATAAACGTGTACTTGTCAACTGTTTAGAGTCTGAGATATTTACCATCCCAGCATTTTAAGATTCCTGGAGAGATTCTTTTACAAAACGCATGTTTTCAAATGGTTTCTGCTTAGAGTCCTTAACCTAATTTCCACTTTGGGCTACAAGCTCAGAGAGGAATGCGGGCCAGACTGGGAAACACATTTCAAATGAAGTCCTACAAATGAGTGTCTAGAATTACCTCTTTAAGCAATGCTGGAATACCGAGCTGCTGAGAAAGATAGGATTGAAACCTTGAGCGTTGGCAGGACTCACTAGATCGGCGGCGGTGGTTGGCTGGGAGTGGAGGGGTTAATGGCTTCTTAACGCTTTCAACCAAATCTTCAAACAAAGGAATTGAAGGGCCAATAAGCGTGATGGCCCTGGGTGCCTGTGGTTAGCGCCTAGAGTGCGGTTGGGACCAGTTTTGAGCCCCTTTCCATTGGACTGGGGGGTCAGAATTGCCCTAACTAGTTGTTCTCGGAAAGTGTGCAGCCTTCCAGGAGGCTCTCGTGCTATGCTGCGGAGGGCGTTCCAGGGGTACGAAGGTCAAAGGGGTACGAACGACTCATCTCACGTCCCAAATTTACTGTCTTTAGGGTTGTGTAGCTTGCACAAAGCACCCGCGCCCTGGAGCCGCCAGCGCTCGCAGCTACTCGTTACCTGCCCGTGGCGACTGTGGCCGCCACAGCTGGAATATCGGGTGCTGCCGACACCGCTGGCTGGTTCCCAGGCACATCTCTCACTCTTTGCTCTCTGAAAAGCGTTGAATTTGCAGGCAGCCTCTAGGGATCATGGGAAGAGAGCAAAGACGCTATTTCTGATGTATACTTTTGCAGAAATCAAAAGGACGTTTTGTTCTGACTTGTTAAATGATTTCCTTCTTATTTTCACGTTGAGTGGATAGAAATTTAGAGGCAAAAGAGATTACAGGTGAAATGGCAGTCCAAAGTGTGTGTGTATGCAAATGTATATGTATATATACACACATATTTCTAGCATCAGTCTTGTTTTCGCAGGTCCCTACAGGTACTAGGTTCTAATCTGGTGTCATTGTCCTGACGTCCTGGGTTCCCAACATGCCTGGGAATCCCTTTCTATTGTAAATAGAGGTTTTCCAGTTAGCTTTCACCCAGAGGTTAAATAATATGTGATAATACACACCTATTCAGAAAAAAAAAGTAAGACATATGGGTTGGGCATGGAGATTAATAGCTTTACTGATCTAATTTTGTTCCCTCGCTTTTAAAAAAAATAAAGGTTTAGGGAAAGAGAAATGAAGGGGCATCAGGATGTGGAAGACAGCTATGATTTCAGCTGTGAGTGCTAATGAAATGGAGAGTCAATGAGGCAGGGAGGAGTAAAAGGTTGCCTCAGATGGCGGCAGCAGCAGCAGCAGCAAAGGCGGTTTTTTTTTACTTTCCGTGGAAACGGAGACTGACAGGAGTCGGCATTAGAAGGGCAGGAAAAGAGCAGAAAGATAGAGGCACCATGCAAAGCCCCAGGGAAGTAAAACAATGAGGGTGGATGAGAATGAGCAGGACGTGCACAAATCCCAACAGTTGTACGATGTGCTTTTCCCAATTCCTTTTCCCTCCGTGTCATTCTCCAGTCACATGCCAGAGGCTGATAAGCAAGCGCTCCCGTCCTGGAGATTAGCTTTGGGTTGAATCCTGTGCAGGCTTTCACTTCTGCCCTTCTTTATCTGCTTCTGCCCAGGCTGTGGAGGAAAGACTATCTCATCTCCACCCTTCAGACTAGCATATCGCCAGGTGTCCAGTAAGGAGGGGTGGGGAGTGGTCCCTTTATCTGATGTTACCACCATAATTGTTCATTTTCCAAAATTTCAGCTGCTTAGTGAATTACAGATTTATAAATGACTTATGTGGGTCAAGACAAGGGATTGGAATTCTAATGAGACACTTACAATCACATCTTAAATAATAGCCCTGGGAGCATTTAAATGTGAAATTTTTAGAGGGTTTTGGAGAAATCCAGACGCTAATTAGATAAGCCTTGCTAATGGACGGATCAGTATATTGATTATATCTTCTTGTATTTTATTGATAAGAAGGCACTATTGTATTTTGAATCAAAAAAAAAAAAACGAAGGAGCACTATTGTTTACAATCTAATACTTGAACAGCAAATAATTGACAGAAATCAGGTTTGCCCATGCCACCTTTAATATATCATCACCTTTTGAATCCAGGGGAAATCATTCAATGTGTCGTTGTTCCTCATTTTTGCCTTGTCTTTAGTAGCCATCAATCATGTGTCGCCATTTTACTAGGTATGTTGGTATGTCAGGAGGATGACATGATATTTTCAGATCAGGTTCAACAGAAAAGGATTTTTAGTAGTGTAAGCATTTAGATATGGGAAGTTGACTATCTTGGAATAACTTTGGATTGCTTGAGCATGTTAGTTTGCAAATATAATGAAAGAATATTATATAGACGAGAGTACAGGACATTTGCTGGTTTCCAGACTGCAACCTATATTTGGGATATTTTATTGTGTCTATTTAAAGAATTTTTCTAGACTGTACTTTAAGAAATACTAGAGCCCAAAGTAGTCTCTTTTGTTAGAAGAAATGTTCCTTGTGTATGTGAGTAAGTATTTATGTGTGTATGCTTGTCTGAATATGGATTTCTTATCCTTGAAGGGTCTTTCCCAGGTTCCTTATTTAGGGAAATCTTGTGTTTGAAAAGCACTTATTTTTGTTGAGTGATCTTGATTCTGGTATTCCATTTTATTAAGGGCATCCCAGATATTTCAATCAACTCTCTACAGGATTGGACATGGTTGGCTTAGCAGCAGACTGGCTGACATCCACAGCAAATACTAATATGTAAGTAGCTAAATGTGTTTCTGGGTGATCCAAGATTAGTGATATTTCATAGTCTATACTTCTTAGGTAGAAATCTTCTATTAAGTAACACCAAAATTAAAAGTATGAAGTTCAGAAATACATGAGCGTTTGATCTGTGTTAGTGGAGAAAAACCATGATGTGTCTTTCATGCAATCAATGCTATACAAAGAACTTATATTAAAAAGCCTTTTTGACTTTTTGGACACGTATTACCTAAAAATGGTATTGGGCCATATTCCTCTGCAGTGCTTTTTTTTCAATATGATAAATGATCCTTGTGAACTATGCCACTAATTATAGCACTTGACTTTTAGGATATAGAAAAAGGATATAAAAATGCTTTAGACATTTATAACGTTTGTAAATGTGTTTGAAAAGGAAATGGTTCTGTACACATTATGATACATAATTTTTTCTTTGAGTTACACACATAAAATGTGGCCATTACTACGTTTCAGGTTCACCTATGAAATTGCTCCAGTATTTGTGCTTTTGGAATATGTCACGCTAAAGAAAATGAGAGAAATCATTGGCTGGCCAGGGGGCTCTGGCGATGGGATATTTTCTCCTGGTATATAATATTTCAACCTTTCTTTGTGTTTTTCTTCTGACATGCAATGCCTCGTTATGAACTTAGGAAAGATTGAGCATCTATCCTATATTTCTCCTTATACTCAATTGGCTCCATTCTCATTCTCATAAGAAAGAGAATGCTGTAGTTTCTCATGATAGTTGACCAGACCTCTAAACCAACTACTGGTGCTTAAATGTTAGTCAGTCTTGGAAAAGAGCAGAATCAGTGCAGTATATATATAACAAGAGAGATGAAAAGGCAAAGAAGTTGATTTAAGGACAAAGAATGCCTTATGACAATCTCTAAGACCTAAGAAGAAAGTGATCATTTCTTCTAGAGGTTTCACATTCTTTCTCTCCTATCTCATGCCACTCAGTCTTTCACACCCTGCTTCCTTTTCGCTTGTTTGCTCTTTTTTAATCACCAGCCATTGCATTCTCAGGGTCATTATTTATACAACTCTTCCAGCTAACGAGATTAAAATTGAATCAAGAGCTCTGGCCTTTACTGGGGAACTGTGTGAACTTAGTTTTATACAGAGAAGAAATGAAAGTCAGGAAAGTAATAAGACAAGAGAATCAATGGTCCAGGAGACAGAAACCTGGGGTACAGACCCTCGCCCAAAGAGAGGGGATGTCATCAGAATAATACACTCTCTTCTTGGACTCAGTACACAGAGGCTGATCCAGATGGAAGCCAGAGGCATTACCCACCATTGTGCCAGAGTTCCTTATGACACAGCCACAGAAATAAGGGTGAGAGAAAAAGAAAAGACAACAGAAGATACAATAAACAGGCAGCAGCGACTTCAATGGTTGGTTTAAAGTAGGTTTGCCTACCAGTTCAGGTCTGCTCATTTATTTGATGTTTTTAACGATAGAGCACAATTTTTCAGGTGGTGAAGGAAAACGTGTTAGTTAAATGGAAGGGAAAATTAGCCTCTTTCCTTTTGTCACTGAACACCAGCTGTGATGAATTTTGAGCTACCCTTAATTTGGTAGGGAACTTTGGGCGCAGTTTTCTATCAGAAAAGCCAACCTCTCCTGAGCAAACTTTGTCATTATTGCCCAGAACCGATGCTTTTAATGTGCTTTGTATGAGGCACTCGTAAGTTGAGAAATCAATATTTTTATCTTGATTCTTCTGTTTATGAGGTTGGTCATGTGATTAAGATGTCCCCAAGCAGCTCCTGGATTCTTTATATTGGTTTCCAGGAGTGGTGAAGAAACAGCTGTTCCTGTTGATCCTGAAAATTTGATGAAGGGGTTGGAGCCAGACCTCATTTATCTACCATTTATTTATCAACCCACATGCCTCAGAAAATCTACAGTCAGAAAAAAGACTCCTTCTGTTAGTTCTGCTGAGCCAGGACGGGTCTTAGGCATTGCCTCGCCTTCCATGTGATACATGCTCTACTGTAGTCTCATGTAGACACCATAAAGTTGATAAAGGACAAAGCTTTGGCAACTTGTTCTTTTGCTTTCTGTAGGGTGCTATGAGGAGAGGTGAGTCTTAGCATCCTTGTTTGCTAAAGGATGACTTTCTCTGCAGATTCAGCCTGATTCTGAGCAAAAGAGGCTTAAAGGAGCCAGGTCAGGGGAAATCACACAACTTATATTCCTGAGATGGGAGAGGGCAATAGTTACATCTGTTACTTGAACTCCAATTCAACTGGGTTTGCCTGATGCCTCCACTAATAGCAGCCAGAGGATATATGCTTGGTGAAAAGTCCAATGGGCTTCTAGAAGAAATTTTATGTGGTGTCTCCTGTGTCAGAGAGCCAGAGAGTGCTAGAATGTGCTCTACACTAGAGAGTCATGGAGAATTGAGGGGTGAAAGGGAGAGTTCATCTGGTCACAACCTTTTCTTACTCCACAGGACTTTCAGCATCACTCATGATTCGTTTTTGCAGCCTTTTCTGGTACATTCTTGGGAAATAAGAGTCTACTTTTATAAGGCAGAGTAGGTAACCTACTCTCTAATAAGTATCAGGTCTCTGCCTTTGTTATACAAAGCAGTCTGTTCTATCCAAAGGCCCAGAAGCTCTGACTCTTTACACAGAGAATGAGCTGCAAAATAGTGAGAAGGAGAATGAAAGTTTCTTGATAATGAAATGAAATGCACTTTCTTTGTGTGTTCTCTTCCCACTCCCTCTACTTTTCCTCTGCCCTCTTTTATTCTTGTTCCCTCTGGGAACAGCTAGGGCAGCATTTATCAACTGGAAACTATTTTGCTTCCCAGGGACCTTTAGCAATGTCCAGAAAAATGTGAGGTTCTCACACCTGGGTTGAACAAAGTACTATTGGTATCTAGTGCATAGAAGCTAAGGATATTGCTACCCCATAATGCATAGAACAGCCCTCACCATGAGGAATTTCCAATCCTAAAATATCATTTAATGGCAAGATAGAGAAACCATGAGCCGATGTGAAAGTTTCTTTAAACTCTGGCTGCCTGCACAATAGCATTCTCTACAGGGAGACTTTTGTACAGTTGCCTACCCAGAGCAGAGCAGTCCTCACCTGCATTCTCTCACCCATATCTCCATGGTCCAGAATAGCTAAGAATTGTCCTCCTTCTGACAGAGGACAAAGTTAGGACATGGGCCATTACTGCTCTGTTCCCACTGCCTGCTTATACCAGAACCCAAGTCTCAGAAGGCAGTGGCTCTTTGGGGCCACAGCTTGGTCCACAGAGCCTGGTTCCTCAGCCTCCAGGAGAAAGATACGCCTCTTTGGGTGGGGGAGAGCAAAGACTCTTCTCATGTCACAGTTTCTGGGCCTCACAACTATCATGCCTGCATGTTCATTTGCATCCACAGCAATCTGTCATTTTCCTGTATAGCAAAAACCTAAACTTCCCATCAGTCCTGGGGATAGCTCACTTCTCTTTGCTTGACAAATGAGACCCTCTGTATAAAAGACAGATCCCAAGGTGCGAAATCCTGAACATCTTAGGACAATCCAGGAAAAGCAGTTCAATATGAATTGGACATTCCCTAGTTTTTGTGTTTTCTCCTACTTGTAAATAAGATTTTATTCATGGTTGCAGTGTTATTTTAATTATGTCTTTGAGGGGCAAGAATTATCTGGGGAAGAATTAACAAGTATGGTGAGATAAATTGGGATATTTTTTCTTTGTCATAAGAATTGTTGACAAACCATCTGCATCATTAACTGGGTCTGATTTGTCTTAGTCTAAATGCAAGGCATTGCATGAGCTGAAATGAAGAAAAGTAAGTGTTTTCTGTGTGCGTATAAGCTGGATTTTTCCAAAATCTAATGCAGAATGACTAGACTCTAAAGCTGGGTAGGAAGAGAAGAGTCTCTGAATTCTTAAGAGTCATTTTTAAAGGGTTCCCAGTATCAGTAGATCTCACTGCATTTCCCCTTAATGGCAGAGATGGGACAGAGGGCTAGCGTCATCCTATGAATGGTCCAAGCTCCTTCTCCGGACCCTGTAAGCCAACACCTGTGTCTGGGGGTTCTATAAAAACTCTGTAGAGTTTTCTCCTCTGTCCAAGGGTCTCTCAGTCAGCAGAAATAAAGAATGTGATTTGCATGTGAAATGACATTGATAATGATTAGAAAAAGGTAACTGTGTCACTATGTACTCCAGGTGGCGCCATATCTAACATGTATGCCATGCTCATCGCTCGCTTTAAGATGTTTCCAGAAGTCAAGGAGAAAGGAATGGCCGCAGTCCCCCCGGCTCATTGCCTTCACATCTGAGCATGTATGTCTTTCTGTTCTTTCCAACTCTTAAGGTTATATTCTGGAGATCTTGAATTGAAGGAATGCATGATATTTGGAAATGCTTTCTCTCTGGAAGTTTTCTCTCCAGAGACAGTTGTGGGGATAAGAGGAGGGAAGAGAATGGCTGAGTAACAAGTGGGGTAAATTCCTTTCTCTCAAATTCAAGACAACTTGGAAAAATGAAAGATGTTTTAACCTTTCGTACCTTTACTTCGTGTGTGTATAATAATCCAAGCTGCTGGGGGAGAGGCGTCAGAGCGTCTGTGAACCTCATTAGACCACTGATGTTCCTACAGAGGTCAGCAACTCTGAGATAGTCTGTTTGAAAACATAGTCCTCAAACCATATGTTCTCCTCCCACAGGTCCTCGAGTCATTAACGTTAACCATTATGTCTAGGTTTGGTCACGCTAGAGAAATGATCTAGTGCTCTGGTATATCTGGATTCTGCACCAGCTAAGTTTCTGTCAACCTCTCACCTATTGCAGCCTGCTCTGGTCTTCTTTGATAAATTCAGACATAGTACTTGATATTCCCTCTGTGACTTTCAAGGAGTTCATGCTAGTCTTCCTCATCCTTTGGAGGGCCTGAAAATGTACCCTATTCTGTTGATATAAATTGAAGAGGCAGCTTTAGCTTGTCTTTGTCTCACATAATGGAGTAAAGCAGCATATAAGCTCACAGGTACACTGATTATGTTTGAACAGCATCTTTATTCCAGCCCACCATACTGGCTCTGAGTAAACCAGAGAACTTTCTTGACAAGTGTTTTATAAGCATTATCTGCCCTGGAATTCCTCAGAGAGTTCCTTCACTAGTTCTGCTTGAAAATGCTCTATGGTCTGAAAAACAAGTACTTCAGAAATGACAAAAAGAAACCCTCAGAGGGTCACAGAAATCTGAGGTGGAAGGTCAGAGAGATCTAGCGGGATCTTAGGGAAACCTTATAAGATTATGTCAGTCAGAGAAGCAGGGAGATATAATGGACCTCAAATATACTATGGAACACAGAACTTTCCTCTTCCTGTTTTGAATGCTCACTCTCTCCCTCTATCTCTCTCACTCTCTCTCTCCCTCTCCCTGTTCCTCTTCATCTCTCCCTCTCCCTTCTCTCCTCCCTGGCTGAGTTTGTGTATGAGAGAGAATTCATAATAAAGAAACAAATGAAGATCAAATTCAGATTGGAATCCATTGAACACAATTCACAAACACCTAGAAGTAGCCAGGACATTGGAAGAAATGAATCATTTCAGTTAAATGAAATGAATCATTTCAGTCAAATAAAATGAATCATTTCAGTTTTGCATCTTGTTTGTACTCATGTTTAAGCATTTTTAAATGTCTGTTTTCAACTGATAGGCATCAAGTTTATTAGGGAAGTTCACATAACCTGATAAATCCTACTTTTCCCTGGCTCCTGGGACAAATTACCACAAATTTAGTGGCCTGAAAACTGAACTGTTTATGTTAGAGTTCTAGGGGTCCAAAATATATAATGGGCCAGACAAGGCAATAGTCCATTGGGGATCTGTAGGAAAGAATCCATTCCCTTGTCATTGCCAGCTCCTAGAGGCTACCTACCTTTCTTTTTTTCATGATCACTTCAGTCATCCTCAAAAACAGCAGCAGAACATCCTCAAATCTCTGCCTCCAGGAATCTTCTTTGTCGATGACTCCCTGTCTCCCTCAACTTACCAGGGCTCTGGTGATCACATTGCACCCACCCAGAGAACCCAGGCAGGCCTTCCTTCTCATTCTTCATTTAATCACATCTACAAAGTCTCTCTCTCTCTCTCTTTTGCTTTTTTAGGTCACATCCAGTGATGCTCAGGGGTTATTCCTCCATTCAGGAATTACTCCTGGCAGTGCTCAAGGGACCATATGGGAATCCAGGGTCGGCCGAGTGCAAGGCAAATAAATACCCTCCATGCTGGACTATTCTCCGGCCCCTCCCTTTTTGATATAAGCTTATGTTCTCTCAGGTTTGCAGGGTCAGGATTGCAACATCTTTGGGGGTGAGGTATTGTTTCAGCAAACTGAGAGCAGTATGCCAAGAGCTAAATTTCACTTCTCAACTTCTTTTGGGGTAGAAAAACTTTTGGATGTCATTTTTTTTCTCCAATCTGTTCTCCTGAAGTTCATTTGAACTTCTAAATAGTTAAATGTTGCGATATTCAATGAGAGATCTTTTTCTTTGGGTTTCCATGCTATTTCTACAATCTAAAAGAGGCACAATAGTGCGTTGTGCTCTCAGGTTTCTGAAGCTTAATCTGATCTGAGAATAATTCTGCTGTATCCCCTTTTAAAAAGTCAGAGCTGGAGAGATAGTACAGTGGGTAGGGCACTTGCCATGCACATAGCCTACTGGGTTCAACCGCCACCATCGCATATGGTCCCCTGAGCACCTCCAAGTGTAATTCCTGAGTGCAGACCAGGAGTAACCCCTGAACATCCCTGGGTGTGACCCAAAAAAGCAGATAGACAGACAGACAGACAGACAGACAGAATTTTTTCCCAATTGAGATTCCCAGCACAATTATTCCTAGTGGCCACCAATCTTTTTAATCTATGAGTTCAGTTTTTTGTTTTCTTTTTATTTTTCACACAAGTGAAAGATCATATCACATTTGTATTTCTCAGTACAGCTTGCCTCCCTTAGCCTAGTAGTCCATAAGATTAGTCCATGGTTGTTGCCAATGTCAAGACTCCCTTCTATCAATGTTCCGTTTTCTATGTTTACTTCATTTTCTTTGCCCATTTTTCTTGTTGGACACTTAGACTGTTTCCATATCTTGCCTGCTGTGAATAAAGCTACAATAAACATAGGCGAGCAGACACTTCATTTCCTTTTAGATAAATCCCCAGAATGGAATTGCTGGGTGGATAAAAATGGGAGATCTATTTTTAACTTTTTTTAAGAACATCCATCCTCTCCCATAATGTCTGCACCAATTCTTAATCCAACCTACTGAGCACAAAGGTTTTCTTTCCAAACTTGCCAACACTTATTATAGTCTATCCTCTTGAAAAGAGCCATTTAATGAGTCAGGTGGTATCACAGTGTGGTTTTGATTTACATTTCTCTGATTAGTGATGCTGAACACCTCATCATGTACTTATTGGTCAGTTGAATGTTGTTTATTTATTAACTGTCTACTCAGATCCTCTGACCATATTTTAATCAGCCAGTTTATTTTCTGTGTTGAGTTGTATTAAGAGTATCTTCTCTTCTCAATATTGCAAAATTTTGAATCTTTTTATTTCCAATGGGAAGATTTAACTATTCACAAAACATTACATCCTTTGTCCTCCTTCTGCTATCTCTGTGGACACACTTTATTCTGGGAAAAGATTTGAAGTTCAGTCATAGAATATATATGTGCCTTGCATCCATAAGGTGTTGGTTTCAATCCCAACAACACCTCACACTCTTCTCCCTGTACCCCATCTCCCCCCATTTATGAAAATAATCATTTGAACAATCAAGCTTTTATAAAACATGAATTTGTTCAAACAACCAACATTATAAATTGGTCTAATTTACAAGTGTTGTATTTTTCTAGTGTATAGTGTATAAGTCTTTTAATTCCTATTTGATCATCTCCAAGCACTTCCAATGAAATGGTGAAGCAGAAAGAATAAATCAAATGTAGATACCTTTTTCACTTCCTGCTGTATCTCTTTTCTTGCCTGCATTTATCTTAGGGTGCTAATTTTCTCTGTGTTACTGTCTCTTCCACCCAATGCCATCCAAACCTACAGATGAAAGAAAGAAACTGAACCTGAGTCCAGGAGATGGTTGTTAGACCTAAAGATTGTCTCTCATTGCTATTAGAGACAGAGATGGGGTTGGCCTGATAGTACAGGAGGTAGGACACATGCTTACATGTGGCGATCTTGGTTCAATTCCCCAACACTCCATATAGTATCCCGAGCCCACCAGGAATAAACCCTGAGTACAGAGCCAGGAGTAAGCCCTGAGCATAGCTGGATGTGCCACTCCAAAACAAAAACAAATGAACAAAAGGACAAAAATAAGTGACAAAACACAAAGCAGCACGGGGAACTGAGGTACTTTCTGGAGGCCTCCTCCATTCCTTCAGTGCTCTCCTGTTCCAAACATTGCCTCTGCACTGAGAGGCTGACAGTGAACAGAGCTGACCCAGTAACCCCTCTCAAGGGGAAAGGAGAACTGGGGAGGGAGGAGGGAGAGTGCCCTCCTTGAGAACCTTGAGATCACAGTCCCATCAGTAAGGGAATGTGTTCCCCTTTCTCTGAGTGCCAAGGGATGACTGGATAGGTTTAGCTTTCTTTTTTTTTTTTGTTTTTGGGTCACACCCGGCGTGCTCAGGGGTTTCTCCTGGCTCTGCACTCAGGAATTACTCCTGGCGGTGCTCGGGGGACCATTGGATGCCGGGATTGAACCCAGGCCGGCCAGGCCAGCCGTGCAAGGCAACGCCCACCCGCTGGGCTATCGCCCGCCCCAGGTTTAGCTTTCTTGATAAGCTTTTGAACTGACTGGAGAAGGTGACCAGCTCTCACCTCCCAGACCTGACCTCAAAGAAGCTATTTCACTGCTTCCTTATCAGTATAATGGGAATCCTGATGCTGAGCTCGCAGAGTTGTTGGGAAAATGATGAGTGATAATATATGTCAAGGGTAGGGCAACAGCTCCTGGCCTTTGGCAAGGCCTCCCTAAGTGTGGCAAGAATCACAGCCAGTTTTGCCCTTCCGAATGGCCAGGCCCTGGTGCCCCACATGAGAAAGCGCTAAATCCGCCAGGGAGGTAAAGCGGAAGCAGCAGGGAGAGTGGTCACATGTAGGGGACATACCCGATGAGAAACTTTGCTGCTGATAGAAGGAGAAGCAGATGGGAAGCTGTGCAGTCTCTTCTAGAATAGCACATCATTACTCAAGAACTCACATCCCAACGAAAGCTCGGTTTGTCTTTCATTATTTGAATGAATGGGAGCTGTCCCCGCATACCCCATATGACATGTCTGTATTTTAAGTCAGTAAACTATATCGACATTGCTTTTGTTAGAAATTTTCAAAATTCTGCTCAAGGTGACTTGGAGAAGGGAGGAGGATATGACACTAGGTTGGGACTTTGGGAATAAGAGCCACAGCTTTGTAAGCTATGGAGAGGTACTGAGGAGCAGGCGAGGCAGAGGGCCTCACCAGCAATAAGTCTGTGTCTCACCCCCAACTTTGCTGAGAGAGGAATTCATCACTGCTGCTGAGCAAGCTATGACTCAGAATGAGGAAGCCACTTGCCTAAATAGAGCCAGGTGTCAAAACCAGCTCATTTGGTCTCAAATGACCTTTCAATCATTACACATTTTTCATTTTTTCTTTTTTTTGCTGTTTGGGTCACACCCAGCGACACTCAGGGGTTACTCCTGGCTCTGCACTCAGGAATTACTCCTGGTGGTGCTCAGGGGACCATATGGGATGCTGGGGATTGAACCCAGGCTGGCATAGGCCGACCAGTGCAAGGCAAATGCCCTACACGCTGAGCTATTGCTCCGGCCCCCCACATTTTTCATTTTATTCTATGCAGGACCCTCAAATCATGGAAACATTGCTTTCATCAAATGGTCACTCTGAAGACACACTCAGTGCTGATGTGATGTTTGTCTCTGAAGAATGACCTTAGATTCATTTCCATATTGGCTTACTGCTGTTCATGGCATTGCTTTTTTTTTTACAAACACACACACAAACACAATTAGGGAGCAGGGAGCAGGTTCACAATGGGGTGACTTTAAACCTCAGAGATGAGAGTGAGTAATAAAGTCACAGCCTCCAGAAAGGTTTTGTGTGCATGTCCAGATCGCCTCAGATTCCGCGTGGCATCCCTAGGAGCAGGTTGGGTGATCCCTCTCTCCAAAACCTAACAACAGAGCATGGATGCAGTGGTCTCACACAGCACATGACTTTTTGCTAAAAAGGATGCTTTAGACAGCAATATGTTCTTTAATTCATTTGATGAGTCTATGCAAAAACAAAGTCTGACAAATTCTCTAAGGCAAATGTAACTATCACTTCCTCCATCTCTAAATGTGGAAGGTATGTGAAGGGGTGTGAAGGAGGAGGACAGGGGAAGATCGGTGGCCCTGTTATTGCCAAGACATGAGGAGGGGTCAGAGGTAAATAACAGCCTTATTCGCAGATTGAACTTCATGATCTGCTTGCTAGTGATCCCTGTATATCATGACTCCTACTGCTGCTCAGTCTTCCTCTACACATAAATGTAACTTCCCCTGGCAGGGAGGGTCAAATGCCCTTAGGTAATTTCTCCCAGCACCTCACCTAATGTCTTGAGCCAAGATCTGCCTGGAAATGCCTTTATAGGGTAGAGAAGGTTTTTTAAAAAATTTTTAATTAAACATTTTATTATACCACCGTGATATATACAATTACAACGTTGTTCATTTTGGAGGTTTCAGTCACAGTGTTCCAGCACCCACCCTCCACCAGTGCCCATTTCCCACCACCAATGTTCCCAATTCCCTCTCCCTCCCATTGCCTGCCTAAATGGTAGGTTCTTTATCTCTTTTCTCTCTCCCTCTCTCTCCCTTCCTTCTCCTACACATTGTGGGTTGCACTACTTACACTTGGAAGCCATCATGTGCATTTTTTTGGCCTGTATTTAATGCTCAGTTCTATGTTGGTATCAGTCCTTTTGACATTTATTCACACATGTTCCATTCCCTGTCTTACCTAACCTCTGACTCCCTCATGTTTGTGGTAATTTCCACTTTTGTAAGACCACCTGATATATTTATGTCATGCAAATAAATGCAGTCATTCTGTCTCTCTCTTTCTTCTGACTAATTTCACTCAACATGATCTTTTCCATGCCCATCCATTTATAGGCAAATTTCATAACTTCATTTTTCCTAACAGCTACATAGTACTCATTGTGTAGATTTACCACAGTTTCTTTATCCAGTCATCAGTTCTTGGACATATTGGTTGTTTCCATGTTCTGGCTATTGTGAATAGTGCTGCTATGAAAATAAAAGTGTGGATTGTGTTTCCGCTGTGTGTTTTTGGCTTCCCAGAGTATATTCCCAGGAGTGGTATGGCTGGGTCAAAAGGGAGCTCATTCTTTGGAGGAATGTCCATATTGTTTTCCAGAAAGGTTGTACAAGTCGACATTCCCACCAACTGTGTATGAGAGTCCCCTTTTCCCCGCATCCACGCCAGCACTTGTTGCTTTTACCCTTTTGAATATGGGCCAGTCTCTGTGGTGTGAGGTGATATCTCATTGTTGTTTTGATTTGCATCTCTATGATGATTAGTGATGATGAGCATTTTTTCATATGCCTTTTGACCATTTGAATGAGAAGGGGGTTTTGAGATGGCAAGCTTCTGTACCAAAGACTATACTAAAGCCAGTTAAATATTTCTCCAAGCCTTCACAAGAGTCTCCTCTACTTAACAGTAGTTTTGTATTTTAGTTGCCTTTGAGTTATCAGGGAGCCATGTTTGCTTGCTTGAAGGCAAACAGCATTTCTCTCTGGTCTAATTACTTAGAGATCCAACGTGGCCAGGCAAATATGCTGGTAAGATCTAGCTAGTCCCACGATGATCGTGGTAGCATGAGAGAATATTTATACCAGCCAGTATAGAATACATGGTCAAATAAACTGCCACATTTAAACTACCCCCTATCTATGAAGTGACCTGCAGGAGGCAATCAGGGCAGATGCAGAGGCTCTTAGGTGTTCTGCAACAGACACAAAGGAATCAAGTCCAAGAATGATTGATAAAAGTTAGGGTAGAAGGTAGAGCCTATCGTAAAGATTCAGAAGTGTTACAAACTCAGCTATCTGAAAGAGGGATAGTTTATCCATCTTTTCTCTGTTGATGAGAGTTTGCTGACTAGCTGCTTCCTACTTAGGATGAATCTTATCTTAGGCTTTCTGATGAGAGTAAGAACTCCATGCTTTCTTTTTAGAATGGGCCCAGGATTGGTAGAGTTTGGGTCTGTTTGGATCATCTGGCACCAGTCCCCAAAACCATAATTTAGTACTGGGATCTGTGGCTTAAGATTTATGGCAATAAATAGTAGACATTTCCCTAAAACTATCTCTGAGAATACGGTCAAGTTCAATTACATCTGTGGGCTCTAATCTACAATAAAGACTGCTTTCATGCACTAATACTCTACAGACAATAAATAATGAGTATTTAATGTCACAGGATAAAAAGAGAGTAGGGCAGCAGTAAACTATTTTACAATGATCATGAAAGTTATCCATAGGGGTGATATAAGCAACAATCTCCATCCAATGAGAGACGAGGTCCTATGACTATTTGAAGGAATGATGATTTTCCAAGAAATAAAGGTCCAGAGACCTTGGAAGGACAAGTTCGGTAAAGCTCACAGGCAGCCGGGAAAGCCACAGTCCCCATGTAAAAAGGGCAAGAGTGGAAGTTTGGAGATAGGGGGGAAGGTAGCGAGATAGCTAGATAAATTTAGAGAGAGGGAGAGAAAGACAGAAAAAGACAGACAGACAGACAGACAGACAGACAGACAGACAGACAGACAGACAGACAGACCGGCAGATAGAATCTGGGGGAGCTATTAATTTTTGTGTTCTCTGGTCCACACTGACCCACCTGAAATCCTATGCATCACACAGCAATTGAATGAGTCACAGTAAAATATTTGAATGTGACTAACGAAGGCTTGAAATAATTAATGCAGCTTCCTAAGCTACTCATAGTAATTTATTTTTGGGGGAGGCGGGGTATTGGGTCACATCTGGAGATGCTGTGTGCTTACACATGGCACTTTACTCAGGAATTACTACTTCTGGTGGTACTGAAGATCCATATGGGATGCTGGGATTTAATTTAGGTCAGCCACATGCAAGGCAAATGCCCTATCTGCTGGCCCCTATAAATGGAAATTCTAAGATAATTTCCCCTGGCCCCTACATACGGAAATTCTAAGAAAAAAAGAAAATTTAAGAAAAAAAATTTAAATAAATTATAACGAAAAAGATTGTAACTTGTCAAAATACTGAAATGGTTTGTTTCAGAGCTTTTTACCATAGGGGCTGGAGAGTGGGTAGGGCACTTGCCTTGCACTTTGCCAACCCAGATTTGATCTCCAGCATCCCATATGGTGCCCTGACCACAGCTAGGAATAATTCCTTAGTGCAGAGCCAGAGTAACTCCTGCTCATCTCCAGGTGTGGTTCCCCAAAAAACCAAACCAAAGAAACCCCCAAAATGTTTCCTATAATCCCCTTGCTTTTTGATAATTCCTAAAGGATGTTCAATTCTTAATTCTTACTCTTAATTTCATTCCATTCAAATTGAGAGAGCATACTGATTTTTCTTTTCTTTTGGGGTCATACCCAGCAATGCTCAGGGGTTACTCCTGACTCTGCACTCAGGAATTACTCCTGGCGGTGCTTGGGGACCATATGGGATGCCAGGGATGAAACCCTGGTCGGCCACATGCAAGGCTAATGCCTTACCCACAGGACTACCGCTCTGGCCCCACAGACTGATTTTTAAAATTGAAATCATTTTATAAGTACAAATATCACACTTATTTTCACATATTTTAAATGTCAATTGGATCTTGTAACCTGTATCTAGATTATGGCAATAAAAAATAGAGGAATTAATCTATCATCTTTGAATGTTTAATTTAAATTTCCATCTATTGCTCTTGAATCAAAACTTGATTTAGTTCTAAGTAAGCACTAAATTCTAATTTTCTTTTTCCAAACTCTGGACAGGGGAAGTGTGAGAAGTTTTCATAAACTCACCCCCCCAAACATTCAATTGAGGAGCCAGTGATTCTCACAGAATGCCTATTTGAGAGCTCATCTAAATGCTTTTACTTCCAATCCATTCAGTTTTATCTTCTGAAGTCACCTGAGTCCATCTTTCCCTCCATTCGCACTGTGGCAGAGCCTTTCAAATGTGAAGAACACACCTCACTCATTCTCTCTCTTCTGGGCAAGGTATCCTTTAAGTTTCGTCTAGACACTTGGCCCCTAGGCCCCTCAGGATCCTGGAGGAGGCAGTTAGATGCTGCTGCACCCTGGTTCATCACGTGGTTCCGTTAAACCTGGAATTAACGCCATAATTAAAAATGATTCTCTGCGTGTTGTCTCACCAACAGGGATGAGCCAGTTAGTCTCTCTTCACTCTTCTTCATTAGGCAATAGCTTTTTCTCTCTCTCCAGTCTTGTCCTTTTCATGGGTCCCTCGTTATTTGTAGATAATATTGAGCTACTTCTCTGTTCCCTTTCCTGAAATTATAAACAGACTCTGTTCGGAACCCAATTTTCTCCGTCATGCCTCATATCATCTTTGTTCCCTTGCCTAAAAGCTTTCTATAGGGGTACATATTTTTCCTTAAGTGTGTGGCATTTGCTACAAACATCAATTATCCTAGGTAATTGCTCCTCATTTGAGGAGCCCAATTCTTTCTCATTAAAGAACAGACAAAACTACTTCCCTCATTGACCAGGTGCACCAAATCTCTTACTTATCCCAATTTGACATTTGGCAATTTAGTGTTTAAGAGCTCATTCACCAAAAGGCCTGATGTGTGTAGTTTGGGCGTGCTCAGTGGGGCAGCTGCCACATCCATTCTGCGCCCCCACCCCACCCCAGCTCCTGTTCTTCAGGGTCGCCCAGGGATCTGCTAAGTGAGAGGGAACAATATGTTTAAATTGAGGGAGTTAAAACCCAATGAAACTTTCTCTCCCAGGAACCTCCCTAAAGACTGTCCCCTGTTTTCTTTCTACGGTAGCTAAATGGGACTAATGGCCCTTTGCAGCACTTCTTAGCTACAGTGATCTTTTGAATCCTCTATTCAGTGTTTTTTTGGTTTACTTTATTCTCTTGTTTATCAGATACAACCCTTTAAAAATACTTTGGACATATGTCCACTTCCTAAAGTGGTATTTGAAAATTCAGGTGAATCTCAAGTGGGCATTCTAAAAGAACCCTCTGGGAGCAGAACTTAAAATTCCAGTCAGCTGCCCTTTGGTGATGTAAATTGAGGCAGCAGCCCTCCCTTTGACAGTTTAATGATCTGTAGTTAATAGCGAGGGCCGCTGGGCAGAGGCAGTACAGCTGGGCTTAGGTTAGTTCGCCTTTCTCAGCTCTCCAAACTGCACAGTGTTTACTGCCATTGAGATTTGGAATCCTACTCAGTTCAGCAGCCCGTAGCACAAAGATTTGATGACTGCTTGTCAATGTGGCAATTCTGCTTTCAGTTCTGCACAAGGCAGTAACCGTCAGAAGCCTACCTCAGACTGAACGGTGGAGTAGAATCCAGGAACTGTACAATACAGCCTCAATGTGGAGAGAGTTCATGTGTTCCTTTCTTTTATATCATTAAAATTTTAGGCTTTGTTAGTTCTTCACTAGCACAAAAAAAAAATCAATGTTTAGTTATAAGTAGATTCTCTTTTTGTCAAAAACCAAAATTTGCATCATAAAAATCAGAGTTCCGTGTTCTTATGCCTTTTCACTATGTAAAATTGGCTTGAATTAGTATACCCGGGAACAGGTTATTTTACAATTTCTGCAGATTGGTATTTTCAATCAAAAGTCCAAGTAAATTTTGGAAAAGGAGTGAAAAATAAGCAAAGGACTTGTATGGACTTTTCCCCAGAGAAGATGTACTTCACTTGATCACTTCCCTTGATCAAATGGCTAATAACCACAGGAAAAGATGCTCAACAGCATTGAATATTAGGGGGATACAAAGCAAAGCTATAATGAGGTGCCACCCCACACTCTGTACAATGATTATTGTCCCAAAGCAGGAACTAATAATGGCAATGATGTGGAAAAATGGGAACTATTGTGTACTGATGATGGGAGGGTAAAGTGGTACAGCTGCTATGGAAAGAGCAAAGGCAATGCTTTTAAGAGCAGGACTGTTATATGATTCAGCAGTTCCACTTAAACCAAAAGAATTCAAAGCAAAACTCATCTTTTCCAAATATTTAAACATGTTTTGAAGATACTTGAACAGTCGTATTCAAACCGCAATGAATCTGCAATGGTCAAAATGTAGTTGTATTCAAGTGTTCACTGAGATACATGAAAACAGAAAATACGGCCTGTACATACAGTGACTACAATTCTTAAATTTAACAGGAAGGAAATCTGAGACAAGTTGCAACATTAATTTCAAGGACGTTATATTAAGTGAAATAAGTCAGTCAACAAAAGGGGCAATTTCTATGTGATTCCACATACACGAAGACATATGTGAGATTCACAGAGATGGCCAATAGGACAGTGGTCACCAGGGGCTGGTGGAAAGGGAACAGTGGACATTGTTGTTTAATGGCACAGAGCTTTACAAGATAAAAATAGACGGTTGGTGGTGAAGGTTACACAAAAATGTAAATATTCTTTCGTTTTTGTTTTGTGTGTTTTAATTTGGGGGGAAAACATCCAGTATTGCTCAGTGGCTACTTCTGGCAGTGTTTAGAGGACCATGTGGTGCAGGATCAAACCTCATCCCACATGCAAGTATTCACTCCAAATCTTTCGAGCTATCTGTACAAATCCACAATGAAAGACACTGACTTATACACTTGAAAATGGTTAAGATGATAAATTTGGGGGTGGGAGCTGGAGCAATAGTACAATGTGTAGGGCATTTGTCTTGCACTCAGTCAACCCAAGTTCGATCTCCATCATCCCATGTGGTCCCTGGAGCATCACCAGGATTAATTCCTGAGTGAAGAGCCAGGAGTAACCCTTGAGTGTCACTGGGTGTGACCCAAAAAAGCAAAAAGAAAATTTTAAAGATGATAAATTTGGGGGTTTCTTTGGTCATTTTTGGGTCACACCTGCCAGAGGTGAGGGGTTACTCCTGGCACCGAAATCAAGAATCACTCCTGGTGGTACTGGGACCATATGGGACACCCAGGATCAAACCAGCATCAGCAGCTTGTAAGGCAAATGCCCCTCCCACTATACTAAAGGTGATAAATTGTTATATGTATCTCTACACAATTAAAATCTTTTTAAAGCTGGGTTGGAAACTAGCTCAAAGTATAGGGGTAAGGAACCTGACACTTGGCATGTACACAGCTCACCCAAGTACAATACTTGGCACTTCATATGATCGGCTGAGCACTAGAAGTGACCCCAAACCACAGAGCCTGGAGTAGGCCCTGAACACAGTCAGATGTGTCTCCTCCACCGCACACACAAAATTCAAGTGGAGAATGCTATCTTCTTTCATCAATCCAGGGTTTAGAGGACATATCATAAATATAATAGTTGCCTCCTCTCTGCAAAAGGTACGTTCCAACACCTTTTGGAAGGTCAAGGCTAGAGAAGTCAGTGGATTTCTGAAGCACTGCACAGAACCGAGTCCTCGATCCCCTCACCCCTATACCTACTTATGATTTGATTTAATTTATACATTAAGCACAGTAAGTGATTACAACAATGGGGAATGATAAAATATAATTATATGCTAGAATAAATAATAATATGCTAGAATAAAATTATGGGAATGTGGGATCTCTCGCTTTCTCCTGGTATTTATATGTTTGTTTTTCCTTAAAAACTGATGGGCCTTGACCAGGAGGGCTTGTCAGTGGAATCTACCTCAAGTGAGTGAGAGACAGAGGTTAGGTAAAATAGAGAAGGGCCAGTAATAATTGTTGGAAATGGCAATGCCAGACCTGAACTGAGTATTGAACATAGGCAAAGGGATACACATGATAACCCCTAAATGTATGTATTGCAAGCAACAATGTGTAGGAGGAGAGAGAGAGAGAGAGAGAGAGAGAGAGAGAGAGAGAGAGAGAAAAGAGAGAAGTGCCTGTCATAGAGGCAGGCTGGGGAGAGAGGAGGGAAACTGGGGACATTGGTGGTGGGAAATGTGCACTGATGGAGGGATGGGTGCTGGAACACTGCATGACTGAAACCCAATCATCAACAACTTAGTAATTGTATATCTCACAGTGACATAATAAAATTAAAAAAAAAATCTTAGCCCTTGGTTGACTATGAATGAGTAATGAAATTGCAGAAAGTAAAAACCCTAGATAAGTGAGTCGACCCTAAAAAAGAGGGAAGGAAAAAACAACTGAGAGAATGGATCCCAACTTTCTATGTCACTCCAAACAAAGCATTTTGTGTTGTTTTTACAGAGCCACTTCTCTCTCAAGAAGGGAGCTGCAGCCTTGGGAATCGGAACGGACAGCGTGATTCTCATTAAATGTGATGAGAGGTGAGCATGAATCTGCAACCCTTGCTACTTGGCAAGTTCCATACACAGGTATGAGTCAGTGAACAGGTGGGGACAGTGTTGGACCAAGCAGGAGCTCTCTTCAACCCAGACATCTCTTAGTTGGTTCCTTCTCATCTGGTTCTTGCCGGAGTCCTGGGTTGTTCTTCTTCAATGCCCAAGCTGTTCCCGAGCCCTGGCTGTCAGAACCTTTGTTTAATCATTCAAAATATTCTCCCACGGAGGTGCGAAAGACCGTCATCCTTGCACACTTCAGCGACAGGCTACATTTGAACTCTGACTTGTGGGCATGTCAACAGTCTAGACACTAGTTTAGTGGATTGAGTGAACTTGGATGTTTCTGAAGTAATATGTTGCTTCTGAAAAATTCAATCACTAACATTTATTAGTAATTCTTGCCTTTCAAATGATTATTATTTCTTTTGCCATATAGTGTTTCCCAATTCCACCATTCTTTCTACTTTTATAGTGCCTATCCTTCTTCTCTAAGAAAGAGTTCCCAGGGCCAGAGCGATAGATAGCACAGCTGGTAGGGAATTTGCCTTGTATGTAGCTGACCCTGGTTCGGTCCCTGGCATCCCATATGGTCCCCTGAGCATCGCCAGGAGTAATTCCTGAGCACAGAGCCAGGAGTAACCCCTGAGCATCGCCAGGTGTAACCCCCCAAAAAAAAGTTCCTTCTTCCATCATTCTTTCTCTCTCCCACTCAGTATGAGAGAAAAAGTGGCTAACCTCTCTTTTTCCTCCATGCCTTTTTTTCTTCCATTATGGTTTCCTTTAAAATTTTGATCCTAGTAAATTGCTGAAAACCCTTATAGAAAATAAATCTGTCCAAGATACATGATATCTGCTTTGCAAAGTCCTATTAGAGTTATTGTCTTTTTCTAAGTTCCTTGTAAACTAAATTTATGCTAGCTGTTTTGATTAAGTTTTATAAAATAATTATATGACCTGTGGAATGCTTTGGGCTCTTTATGTTCCTGGAGCAGCGATGCCCTTGGGCTCTACTAGCTGGACAGGACTTAGAGATGTTACTGGTGCCCGCTCGGCAATTGAGTGACGGGGGACAGTGTTGGATGTGATACAGTGATGGTACACATTTTAATTTTTCTTCTTAACATATTACTCAGCTATAAAAGTTAGTTCGGACTTATTTCCCTGTGCTGGGAAATAACAGTTTTTCAAACAGTTGTTTTAAACATTGGAAACATGAATACTTCGGGATCATTGTACTCTTTTGTTAAGTTCTGAATTGCAGTCAGTGTCTGAAGATGGCCAGGGATTCTAATGAGCTGTTTCGGGTCTCTGGGGAGCTGTTGAGTGCCCTGGAATAGGGTAAAGTTCATTGAGACCCTAAATCGATTATCATGGAGCAGGCCTGGGATAAACATTCCCAGCGTCATCTTTCCTGTGGGTTTAAAGCTACCAGTGGCCAAAATTCTGCATTATGCTTCATATCAGGGAAGCTTGTAAAATAATAATAGCTGACACGGATTTGTGTTATGGGCTGAACACAGTCCCCCATGTTATGCACAGTTGATATAATTCAATCATTTAATTAGAGACACAGTATATTCCTTTGGCTTTACCTGTGCCAACATAACTTGTAAAGGACTTCTATATACACAGTAATGTAAATTATTTTTAGAATTCTCCTTCCATTTCATTCCTAACCCTGGAAACCATGCCACACTATGCTCACCAGTTCAACCTGGCCCCTATTTATTTGTCCCACTTTTCTAAAAATGTGGGAAATAGAAATGAAATTTACCACCTCAAGCAATACTTTTGGTTGCTCTTTTGGGAGTCACACTTAGTGGAACTCAGGGTTTACACCTGGCTCACTCAGAGGTCACTCTTGATGGAGTTGGGGGCTATATGGTGGGCCAGGTATCAAGACCATGTCAGTGGCATGCGAGGCATTGTATTACCACTCCATCTCAAGCATTTTATGTGAATTTATCATGAATAGTCAAAATTTCACATTAATATCATGCCACAACCTTCATCACTATTCATCTAAAAACATCCTTAGTGCCATCCCAAATGGAAATGATATCCTTTGAATAAACCATTTACTCTTTCCCTAGCCCCTGGTGACCACCACTTTGCTTTCTGATCCATGAATTTTGCCACTCTGGGCAACTCATTGTTTGCCTTTCTGTGATTTACTTTCACTTAACATAATATTCTCAAGATTATCCATGGTGTGATATGACAGAATTTCTTTCCAATGCTGAAAAATAATATATAATTTTGCTGTGAACAGGTATTCTGATATCTATTTGAGCCCTTTTAATTTTTATTTTTAATTCTTTGTGTATCTACTTCGAAGGATAATAACTGAGTCATGATCATTTTACTGTGCAGGCTTTGAAGACTTGATATCCTATCTTCCATAGCAGCTGAATTATTTTATTTTTTCATTTTTTTTCCTGCTTTTGCTTTTGGTTTTGGGTCCATATCTGGCTGTGCTCAGGACTTTCTCCTGACCCTGAGCTCAGACATCACTCCTGGCAGGTTAATAGAACCCTGTGGGGTATCAGGGATCAAACCCAGGTCAGATGTGTGCAAAGCAATCACCTTATCTGCTATACTGTCTCTCTTGCTGAATCATTTTGTATGTCCACCTGTAGTACACAAAGATCCTTGTTTTCCACAGCTTCACCAGCATTTATTTTTGTTTCATTAAATCATGGCCATCCTAGTGGGTGTGAAGAGGAATTCTGTTGTTGTTTTGATTTGTATTTTACTAATCATTATTTCATTATTGATGTTGATAATGTATTTATGTGCTTACTGGCATATGTATTGAAAATATCTGAAATGTCTGTTCAAAGGACTAGTGGTATGACTCAGTGATAAAGCACATGCTCACATGTATGAGGGCCTGGATCGATCTCCAGAACACACACACACACACACACACACACACACACACACACACACACACACACACACCGTGGCGGTTTGAGTCCTTTGCCAACTAAAGAAAATTAATTTCACCTTTTCACCTGTTTACTCTTGTGTCTAAAAAAATTTGGAAAAATATTTCATCACTGTATCACTGTCTTCCCGTTCATCATCGATTTGCTCGAGCGGGCACCAGTAACATCTCCATATGATCTGTCTCATGCAAGTAGAGCCCAAGGGCGCCTGCTTGCTCCAGGAACATAAAGAGCCTCAAAACCATTCCATCAGGTCATGGGACTGGTATCTGGCATATCAAATACGACACGGGTAGCTTGCCAGGCTCTGCTGTATTTAGAAACAAATTATATTATTCAATACAGTTTTTCCACTTTATACTCAAATTCTGATTCTTCTTTTAAAAAAATATTTTCCAGCTTTATTAAGGTACATTTGACAAATAAAAATTGTTGTTAGGGTGTACATTGCCATTAATTGGTATATGACACTGTAAAATGTTTACTACATTCAAACTTGCCAGTAGGTCTATCCCTTGTACAATTATGTATGTTGGCAGGGAAGAACACACCCAGCAATGCTGAGGAAGAGCACTACTCCTGGCTTGGTGTTCACGGTCACTCTCAGGGGACCACGTAATACCAGTGATGAAACCAGGGCTGTGTGTGTGTGTGTGGTGGCAGGCGATGGGGTAGAGAGAATTGTATGTGGTATGCACACTTAGCATCTATCACAAATTTTTAAGTGTATCAAATGGTATTGCTACAGTTGGCGCCCTGTACTGCTTACTCGACTTCTGAGGTTGTTCTCTTTGACCAATGTCTTTTCGTTTCTTCCAGTAATAGCTCACAGCAATTTTTGCCAGGAACATTTAACTTGCAGCTTCTATTAGTTTGATATTTTTAGGTCCATATATAAGTGAGACGATATAGTTTCATATTTCCGTGGCTGGCTTATTTCACTTAGCAAAATGTGCTTTGGGCACTTCTGTGCTATCACAAGTGGCAGAATTTTCTTGATACTCATAACTAGATAATATTCTCTGCATTTATACTTATATATGTGTACGTATACCATGTTTTATTTATCTTCAGTGGGCATGTAGGCTGTTTCCTGAGAGATTAGGAATATTGTGAATAATTTTTGTAGTCACCATGGAATACCTGTTTCTCTTCAATTTACTAACTTAGTTTCTTTTGGATACATATTAATGAGGGTTCTCATAGACCAAGCAGTAGTTATATTTCTAATCTTTGGAAAACCTTTCAGCTATTCTCTATAGTGATTCTATTCTCCACAGTGATTATACCAGCTTACATCCCAATCAACAATGTATAAGACTCCGCTTTGTCTTAACATTGATATTTGTTTTTAACAATATTCATCATAGTAGGTAGGAAAGACATTTCGTTATGGTTTTGATTTTTATTTTCCTGTCATTACTGAGCATCTTTTCATACACTTATGAAAAGTGTTTGTATGTCTTCTTAAGGAAAATGTCTTCAGATTCTTTGCCTATCTTTCACTGAAATTATTTGGGTTCTGGTATTAAGTGGAGCAGTTTCTAATAAATTTTAGAGGCTAAACCCTGATCTGTTATAAAGTTTCCAAACTGTCTTCCATTCCATACGTTTTTTTTTAAATTTTGTTCCTTGTTTATTTTGCTGTGCAGAAACTTTCTAGAGTTATGTAACCTTACTTGTTGGTTTTTGATTTTGTAATAAAAAATAATTGCTAAGAGCAATGTCAAAGTCACTTTACCCTATGATTTCTTCTTGGGGTTTTATAATTTTCGGTTTTATATTTATATCTCGGATCTCTTTTGAGTTAGGTTTTTTCTGTTATGGTGTTAAGATAAGGGTCCAATTTAGCATTTTCCGTGAGGATACCAGTTTCCCAATATCAGTTATTGAAGAGACAACTCTTTCCTCATTGTATATATTGTGTATATGTGGCACCTTTGCCCAAGATTAGTTGGCTGCATGTGCAGGCTCTCATTTCTGGTTTGCTTGTTTTGTTGGTTTTGGGCCCGTACTCAGCAGTGCTCAGGGCATACTCCTAACCCTGTTCTCAGGGGTCACTCCTAGCAGGCTTGGGCGCTGGGGGTGACATAACATGCTGGGGATCAAATCCCGGCCAGCCACAGTGCAAGGAAAACACCCTTCCCATCTCAATCCATCTGAATTTCTGAGATATTTTTGATTCCATTAGTCTGTGTTGTTTTTGTGCCTTTTCCATGTGGTTTTTATTACTATGATTTTTATAATATAATTTGGACACCCCCATGTGTGAATATACACCCATGTTTTTCTTTCTAAATAATTTATTATTATTAATACTAATTTATTATGTGTCTATATATATGTCTGTGTGTGCTAATACACATGTATTTTTATCTTTTTTTAAGTAGGGGCCAACTCCATTGGTCCTTAGTAGTTTGGGGGCCTTCTCAGTAATACTCGACCTGCCAGTATGTTTCTCACAGTGCTTATACTTTGCACGAGGTTCGGGGCTTTCCTGGGACTCACCAGGTGACGCTTGGGGATGTTAGGCTGTGATGAGTCTTAATTCAGGGTCTGGCACATGTGCCCTTCCACGAGCTATCTCTCCAACTGAATTTTAGAAGCATTTTGTCCTATTTCTGTGAAAAAGACCATCAGTGTTTCTATTTAACCTGGGATATATTAGCATTTATGTGTGCCTTCTTTCTTCAGTATCTTTAATCTCTGTTAAGTTTTTATAATTAGTATTGATTTTCATATGTTGATCTTGCGACTTGCAGGTTTACTTAATCTACTTACTAGTTCTAGCTTTTTTTGGCTAGTCTTTGAAGTTTCTATGCATAAAATCATGCCATCTGCAAAAAGAGTTTAACTTCTTTTTTTATTTCATTTCTTTTTTCTTGTTCAATTTCTACTTGACTTTGCCAAGGAGAAGTGGGTAAGACAGGGCGTTGATTCATTCCTCATTTTAAAGGAAAAGGTTTTAGCTTTTCACCATTGAAGATGATGTTAGCTGTCGGCTTGCTATACATGACTTTTACTGTCTGGAGATATGCTCTCTCCTAAACCCCTCTTGTATCCCAGAGACAATTCCCACTTGATGTGTATGCACACCAATATACTTATAATGTATCGTTGACTTGGGTTTGCTATTACCATTGGGGCTTTTACCACTTATGCTTATCAGGGATTTAGCCTGTAATTTCCTTCTTGTATTATCTATATCTGACTTTGGTAGGAGGCCAAAATTTATCTCATAAAATTAGATTGTAAGATTTCTTTTTTATTAAAAAAAAGTTGGAAACTTTTTTTAACCCCCGCCCCAAGTTGGAAACATTTGAGATGATTTGATATCAATTCTTACTGGTCACTAATCAACTCTGAAGCAATAGAATTGTGACCTTAACTTTCTTGAGATGTTGATAACTGCTTCAATTTCCTATGGTTTACTAAGATTTTGGTGAGAATCTATGTTCATCAGAAGTATTTGTCTATAATTTTCTTTTGTGTGTGCTGTTTCTGTCTACTTTAGGAATCAGGATAATCTTGGGTTCATAGAATATGTTTGAGAATTTTTTCAACCAGTTTTACAAGAGCATTTGAAACAGATTGGTATAAATTCTTCTTTAAAAGTTTGATAGACTGTATTAGTAATTGGATCCGGGGCATTTGTTTTGTAAGAGGTTTATAATTACTGATTACATCTCCTGACTAGTAATCAATCAATTCAAATGTTTAATTTCTTCATGAGTCAGTCTAGAAAAGTGTTGTACATTTCTATAAATGTGCTGTGTACTTTTTCTAGGTCATTGCTCTATCCATGAGAATATTCTGGAAGCACTTTAAAAAGCATTGATGTCTTGTGGGTATAATGCTCTGGAAGTAGTTACTAAATCTGTATCATCTAATTTGTAACTTAAAGCCATTGTCTCCCTGTTTCCTGTCTGCATTATTTGTTTATCAGTGTACACTGAGTGCAAAGTTCCCTAGTATTGTTTTGCAGTCAATGTTTCTCTTTAGGTCTGTTAACATTTTTTCTATACATCTCAGTGCTTTTATGTAGGGTTAATAATCATTATGTTAATAAAAACACATGTCAATGATCATTATGCCATTGAGCTCTTTAGCATTATATAACGGCCATATTTGTTTCTTACCATCTTTTTTGGATGACAGGGTATTTTTTAAATCTGATATAAAAAGGAGTATTTTGTACTTTAAAATTTCCCATTAATTTTGAGTTACCAGTTTCTATTTCTTTGTGTCATCCATGTCTCTTATATAGCTTTGGTGAGTCTCTTGTGTTCATAGGTTTTGTTTTTTAAACTGCATGACCATTCTGTAAATATTTTGATTAGCATTTTCTTTTTTATTTTCAGTCCATTTGCATTCAGGGTGATTATTGATATGTGAGGGTTTGCTACTATCATCTTGTCTTTAGTGTTCTGGTTCTTATTTCTTTATTCAGGTTTCTTTGGTGCTCTTTTAAAAATTTTTATTGTGGGTTGGAGAGATTGTACAGGTGTTAAGGCACTTGCCTGACATGAAGCTGACCCAGGGTTCATTTCTGGCACCACAGATGGTGCCCTGAACATCACCAGGAGTGGCCTTTGAGTATAGAACAAGCAGTAAGGCCTGAACACTGCTGGTGTGTTGTTAACTAATTTCAGAAAATGAATCCAGCTTTCAATTGTCCTCTCTATAAGAGTTTGATGGTAAATGTTAAAATTCATTATTAAAATGTATATTCTAGAATTTTAGAGAACATTTTAGATACCTTTTTGTCCATTCACTTTTTAGTTATTCATTTTTAAATTTTTCTGCGAACTTAATTTTTTTTCATTTTTAGGAGAAAATTAACTATTTCATCAAACAAGTTAAATTAACATAAAGCTTCCTCAGAATTATTTTACATCATTAAAATAATTTTATCTATAAACTTTTTTTCATTTTAAATTACATTAAATTATATTTTTCTCTTTTTCCTTTCAACTATGTATTTGTATATTGGCTAATTGTTTTCATCATACCAGATTTTGTTTTTTTTTTTTTTTGGGGACACCCCCGGGGGGGTGGGTTGGGTGTTGGTTTGGGGTGTAGAAATTGTAATGGGGGGGGGGGGGGGGGGGGGGGGGGGGGGGGGGGGGGGGGGGGGGGGGGGGGGGGGGGGGGTGGAAGGAAAGCCCCGCGGGGGGGGGGTTTTGCGCGCGCGCTCATAATATAAAATTTTTGAACTTATGAACTTAATCCTACTACTTTATAAAGCATATAATTCATTGAAAAATGTATTCACTCTTTCTGCCTACATTGTTGTTTCCTTAGCTTCCTGGATCAAATATATATTTTGCTATTTTATTCTCTAATCAAATAATTGAATAATTATTTTTTGTAATTTGATAACAAATTAAATTCTTTTTTATATATATATAAATATATATTGTATTTGTTTTGGGTCACACTACAAGCGATATATAAAAGATATAGTTCAACAAATTAAATTCTTTAATTTTATTTTTTCAATTTAAATTCTTTAATTTTAGAATCATTTCATAATATGTACTTCCCTCCACAGATGATTTAGAATGTTGCTTCTCTTGTTTTTATTTGTAGTATTCCAATGTGAGTTTTTAATGTCCTGTAATTACAGTTTTGATTTCCTTCTTGATTCAAAAGTTATATTGAGTCATACAGCATGGCTTCTTATAGGGTAAATTAAAATTCTTGTCATAATCCTTTTCTTTTCTCTACATATATGTTTAGGGAAGATAGGTGGTAGTGTAGGAAGGAGGAAGAGTTTGTTGGAATTAGTAAAATTTCTCGCTCTTAAGATATGTTGCCTTAAAAAATTTTTTAAATGCAAGTTTAAAGTAAGTAATAACATATATAAACTTTATTACTTACTTTAAACTTGCTTTTTAAAAAACATTTTAAGGCAACATAATATAAGCAATTTTCTGTTAAATAAAATGAATTCACATGTCCAAGAAAAAGAAAGATATGTTATCTTATTAGACACTTCCCTCTTTGATCCATATTCACCCACATAGCAACAACAAGGAGGTGTTATTTGAAAAAGAAAGTAATTCTCACCACCTCATGCCTGGAATCCCAATTGTACATCACTTGGCTTTATGTGGTGTATGTATGTAGGCCCATGTTGTCGGAGGGGTGGCAGCTTTTGATTAATTATTGATTGATGATTGACTAAATTTTATTTGGGGGCCACATGCAGCAATGCTCAAGGTTTATTCCTGGCTCTGTGCTCAGCAATCACTCCTGGTGGGGCTCATATGTGGTACCAGGGATAGAACCCAGGTAGCCAAGTGCAAGACAAGTGCCCTACCCACTGTCTTATCTCTTTGACCCTTTGACTGCAAATAAAATTGTAAAGGCTATTGTTGATCCAGAATCTCAGGGCACAGCAGGGGCATCTCAGGCCAGCAACTTGGATCCAGGATTCGCACTAGAATGACAGCTCTGGCTTAACACTAACAGCTAGCAAGGAACCACCTTAAAGCAACAGTCTTACTTAATTGTGAACCTCAAGCAGGATGCAAACATTAAAGGCAAACATTTTTGCTGTCAAATACTTCCAGGCCAGACTTTGAGGATGCAACCACTGCCCTGCAGGGCTCCTGCACCAAGAGAGGCTTTTCTGAAAAAGCCAGTGCTGACCAGACATCTCCTAATCCTCAGGAACCTGCTGTCATCCACCAGCGCCCCACAGCAGGAGATGATCAGGGCCACATCTGATGTCCCTTCTGTTCACTTCTGTCCTGACACCATAGGGCTCAAAATCCTGGATCATGGGAAGACTATTGGCTAATATGCAACTCTACTGTCTAAATAACTACAGGCTTAAATGTGCATTTGTCAAGCAATGTTCCTCGGTGTATGGGCCAAAGACGGTCCTGAGGCATGCCTGTGTTTACTCTATTTACAACCTTGTTAGTATGTCAGTTCTAGAAAAAATAAAAATTGTTCAGATTAACTGGTACCCCAGAAAAAAAAATAAGGTGTTTGGCACAGAGCTCATGGATAGATAATATTTGTAGGATGAATTAAGTCCTGGACCTTTTAACTCATCAAGGGAATCAGAACCTCTAAACGCAGATTCCAGGATTCTTCATGTGAAAACCCATTCAGGTGATTTTTATACACCCTACTTTCTTTTGTTTCTGGGCCTCACCCTGCAACGTTCAGGGGTTACATCTGGTTATGCACTCAGGAATTAATTCTGGCAGTGGTTGGGGGACTGTATAGGATGCCAGGGATCATACCAGGGTTGACCACATGCAAGGTAGGTGCCTTATCCACTGTACTATCTCTCCAGTCCCTATGGACCGCAAACTTTATTTATTTGTTTGTTTGTTTGTTTGTTTTTGCTATTTGGGTTACACCCAGTGATGCTCAGGGGTTCTCCTGGCTCTGCACTCAGGAATTACTCCTGGCAGTGTTCGGGGACCATATGGGATGCTGGGGATTGAACCCGGACCGGCACAGGCCGGCCGAGTGCAAGGCAAATGCCCAACCCACTGGGCTATAGCTCCGCCCCCAAACTTTAACAATGATTGTTCTCAAGTAATACAGCCAATTCTGAGAAAAATGGAAAGATGACACATTTTGTCTGTGGAGGCCCCTATTCCAGCCACATGTTAGATGCTAAAATTAAGAGAACATGTGAATGTCAGCCTTAGACATGTTCACCTTCTTATCACTGGGCTCCAGCAAAATTCTGGGTTTCTAAGTGGATGCAGTAATTTGGGTATGGAAAGCAGAAACCTTGGTGAAGAAGCGCTACCCTGTTGCTTTACTCTATGTCAGAAGTGAACACTTGGACTAGATTATTGGATAAATCTGTGCCTTCCTCCTAGCCCAACTCTCACTGACAGGGAAATGCAACTATTCTGCTATTAATGTTTTCCTAACTGGTTAATACATGAAGGTCAGATACTATCCCTAAGGATTTATCTTGAGGGACTGAAAAGGCAGTACAGGAGTAGAAGCACTTGCTCTGCATGCAGCCAACCCTGGTTGGATTCCCTGCACCATGTATGGTCTCCAGACCCCCTGCAGGAGTGACCCTGAGCACTGCCAAGTGTGAGCCAAAAACTCAAAACAAAGCAAGGGACTGGAAAGAAGTCAGGAAGACCCTTGTCTTACACAAACCTCTACTCCTGGCTCTATTCTCAGCCCCACATGTGGTCACCTGAGCACTTCTAGGGCTGATCCTAAGCACAGGACCCTGAGCACTCAAAGCGTTATAACCCCCTCCCCATTAAAAGGGAAAAAAAGCAAAAAACAAACAAAATGAGACTGTGAGAAAAATGATCTTGAATGAATCCAGTTTCTTCCAATAGGTGTCCTTATGTTTGGTTCTTTCCAATTTGTTCCAGAAACAATTTTAGTTATATCTCCAGCCTTTCACCAGCAGCTGGCCTTGAGCAGTCACTCCTCTCTCTTGGATTGTTTCCCTTATTTGATAAAGGAAATGATTTAATTCAAAACCAAACAGAAGCTGCTGCCTACCCCTGTGCCCCCTCTTCTGAGAGTTCAGATGACACCAAGGTCTCTGCTTAACGGAACATTAGGGTGTGGTTCAAAGAGCAAATAACAATCCTTGTGTCCACTGGAAGCTCTTCAAGGCAGAGGGGTTTGAATTGTAGTAGATGAGGCAAAATAGGGAATTTCAGGTAGCTCCTAAGAATTTTCCTGTCTCTTTGTTCACCTACAAAAAATCCTGAAATAAAATGAAATTAAAGCTAATAGACAAAATAAATACAATTCCTAATTTTTCTCTGAAAGTTGAGCATATTATTTATATTGGTGCTGAGCAAGTTTTAGCAAAGCCTGATCTTGGTAAGGCCCAAAAGACCTTTTTTTGGTTTGTTTGTTTTATTTTGTTGTTTGGGGTGTTTTTACTATACTAGGCCTGGAGATGGGGCACCTCCTCTCAGCAACTAGATGAAACCATTCCCAGAAACCAAAATAAAATCAGCTTCAGACACTGGAAAATTTTCCAGAAGAGGTAATACACCCAAGATGCTAATAGTCCTCATTTAAAAAATAAGAGGGGAGATATGGGAATTCAACCCTTAATAACAAACTTCAAGGATGGAGTACGCCCTTAGGCAAAATAGTTCAGGCATTAGAATGCAAAGGGCTTGCAAAAATCCACCTAGGGAAGAATAATATAGCAGGAACGAATAGATTAGAGAACAATTATTTGCCAACTGCAGAAATGCACAGACAAGCATAGAATAAGACAGTTCAAGATCTCTTAGAGGTAGGGACCACATGGACAAAAATAGAATAAGAAACTGCCAAGATTTCATTTTTAAGATTGCCTTCTAATAACTCTAAAAAATACTACAATCTCTGATCTTCCAGTACCTACTGAAAGTTGATGTGTTACAGAAAGTTCCTTTCTCTCACCCTCCACCCCACCTTTCCATGCTTGACCTCCATTGGAGACCCCCATCTCACAAAGGTGGACTCCAATGAGTCATTCAATGCTTTTGCTCCATTCCATTTAAACTGTCTAATCACTGCTGATGTGTCCGTACCACTGCCTAAGCGATTGCCTGTCACAGCCTTTCTTAGGAAAACCTCAATCAGTGGGGAGCTTCAGGTCTAATGCCTACTTCGTAGTCCAACTATTTTGTAACTCCTTTTTTTAATAGCCACAATCAAGATTGCAGGAAACAAAGTGACTCACTGTGTAATGTCCCAATTATGTTGACAGAATAGTAAAAATATTAGAAAAGTAATTTATCATAACATTTCAATATGGAAGAGACAACATAGCGAATAAAATGAACTAATCCAGTTCATTTTGCTCCATATCTAGAATAACAGAGTTAGTGGCTTGTAGACTGTGGTCCTAGTGACAAATACCACATTCCCACTTATTTCTCACTGAAGACTAATAGTAACCCCCAACTGTTTATTGCAACTGCTTTAATCAAATGCTCTCCACACCTTCTCTTGAACTGCCTTTTAAATACCTGTATCAATGACTCTTGGGTGAAAAGTTGAGTGAATTTAACAGACTCAAGAGAGCCATTTTGGTTAAAAGAATATTTCACTGGTCCCAGAACCACATAACTACAAGCTTGTATCAAGGAATGATACTTTAAGACCCGCATCTTCAGGTTCATCCCCATGCAAGTGTCTTACAGTGGAATGACACACATCTGTGTCATTATATCTGGATGGAATTACCCAGTACACCTATGTACATGATAGAGACATGTAGATGTGGTCCATCGCTTTCCAATGTCAATAGGACTGTCTTCTTTACCTGACACCCAAATCATTAGACTAAGAATGTCACCATGTCTAATCCTTTCAACAATAAAAACTAATATCCACTGCAACACTTCCCATGTACCAAGTCCTTTGAACATAATTTTTCATATAGCAACTAATTTAATCCTTGTAATTCCATAAGCAATATTAACAGTTCAGACATAATTAGCATAGAGAAATTAAGATACTCAAGAGAGATCACACGTCTAGTCACATGTAACTTCTCATAAAAATCAACTCTCTTTTGAATATTATGAGGGTAGAGATTTTTGTTGCTTCTTTTGGATTGTTCTTTTTCTTGGTGATTTTTTTTTTCCTGTTTGAGGGCGTCACCCAATAGTGCTCTGTGGTCACTCCTGGCAGTGCTCAGGAGACCAAGTCATCAAAGGATTGAATCTGAGCCTCCTGTTTGCAAGATGTGCACTCCAGTCCATCTAGGTCATTTTATAGTAAGCAAAGTTCTGTGTTTTCTTGTTTTAGGGAAGAAAATTTTCAGGGAAAGTAGTGTTTCTCCACTACCTCTCTACCTAACTGTTTACTGTCTGAGCCCGTTGTTCTTGATCTTCTCTACACTTTAGCACTTCGGCTTAATAGTTTTGGCTTAATTGTTTCACACAATGGTTTCTGAATGGATTTTATTTCGTCTTGGCATTTGTCTATATGAGAAATTATGTAACAGTTAAGTAGGAGATTTGGAAACACTTGTTTCCCTGTGACTCTATTTGCATTGCTGAGCTTTAGCTCCCAAATAGGCTCTGAGAAGGACAGGAATAGAATGACTACATTCATTTGTAGAATATTTTTAAAAAAAAGTATGAGACTAATAGCAACAGCCAGGGAAAACAAGAGCCAGACGGACTAGTCAATAGTTGGAATCTACCACAAGTTTCGGGAGGGGGACAGAGGGTAGGTAAGATAGAGAAGTATTGTCTGACAACAATACTTGGAAATAGTAACACTAGACTAGACCTGAGTATTGAAAGTAGGTAAAGGAATATACATGTTGGTATTGCAAACCACAGTGCACAAAAAGGAGAGAGAGAGAGAGAGAGAGAGAGAGAGAGAAGAGAAGAGAAAGGTTTGTCATAGCGGCAGGTTGTGGCAGGGGAGGGAATCTAAGGATGCTGGTGTTGGGAAATGTGGAATAGTGGAGGGATGGGTTTTGGAACACTGTAGGACTGAAATCCAATCATGAACAGCTTTGTAATGGTCTATTTAATAATGATTCAATAAAAAGTCTCCTTCTAACTGAATTAAATTGATAGAGTCACAAGGTAAACTCTGTGTGTGTGTGTGCGTGCGTGTGTGTGTGTGTGTGTGTGTGTGTGTGTGTGTGTAACAAAGTATGGCTCATTTCCACAGGGGTTCTGGAATCTCCTACATGTGCCAGAAGTTACAGCTGGGCATCATGATGCTTTCTGCAAGTAGCCCAGGAATTGTTTTAATTGATGATTAATATTAGCAGCTTATCATCACAATATCATGTAGCCATTTGTAAAGACAAAGTAAATTGTTCAAAGCATACCTATAATATATTTACTTCTCCTTTCAGAGGAAAAATGATTCCATCTGATCTTGAAAGAAGGATCCTTGAAGTCAAACAAAAAGTAAGTTTTTGCCAGAGGTTTCATTCAGCCCATTCCAAGCTCAAGACACACATTTCTATTTCTGTCTAGTGAAGAACATACTTTGTGTTTATTTTTTAAAGAGGATTCAAACCTCCTGCTATAATGACAATATGGAATTTTGTCCCTGGTTATTATTATTTCTCTTCAGTTATAGGCTCTGCTTTTGGAAAGGTTCAAGTTTTTGAATTAATAATGTGCATGGTAATATTTAAGATTATAAAAATAATTTGTCTCCCTAAGTGTTGAAGGTTGAGCGAAACAGATACACATTCAAAACATCATTTCCACCAGTCAAAAATAGAATGCTATGGTGGCCTGTGATTTGCTTGCCAGTTATAGACTTACTTTATCTATCTGGATACATAATGTTATACTTGCTTCTCCAAGCACCCTACTTTTTAGGAAACCACTTAGACCTGCTTCTAGCAATAACAATTCTGAAGACCTTCAGGCAAAGTTCTGCAAAGTCATACTCCTCCCTGAATGGTTTGCAAACCACAAGTCTTGTTTTTAGAGGTCTCTTAGTTTAATTTTCACATCTATAGTTCCTAGTTCAGTTTTGTAACATCGGTATTTTATTATTAGGAGCCCAAGAATAACTTTTTATTTTATTTTTAATATTTTTCCATAGGTAGGAAGTTAGTATAACATTTATTCATAGAACTTACAGTTCTCTATTACATTAAGAAAGGTCTATTTAGTCCTAGTTTGCTAAAGGATTAATACTTTTCAATAATTATTAATATTTTGGTCTTTTTAAAGTTTTTTTATTCTTATTGTACTACCGTGAGACATACAATTACAGTGATATTCATGATTGTGTTTTCGTCATACATTGTTCCAGCTCCCATCCTTCTAGCATAACTTTTTTATTTTTTTATTTATTTTTATTAAACATTTTATTATACCACAATGAGATATACAATTACAACGTTGTTCATGTTTAGAGGTTTTGGTCACATAGTGTTCCAGCACCCCGCCCTCCACCAGTGCCCATTTCCCACCACCAATGTCCCCAATTCCCTCCCCCTCTCATAGCCTGCCTAAATGGCAGGTTCTTTATCTCTTTTCTCTCTCTCTCTCCCTCTCTCTCTCTTTTCCTTCTCTTACACATTGTGGGTTGCACTACATACACTTAGAGGCCATCATGTGCATTTTTTTTGCCTGTATTTAATGCTCAGTTCTATGTTGGTATCAGCCCTTTCGACACTTATTCACACATGTTCCCTTCTCTGTTTTACCTAACCTCCCACACGTTTGCGGTAATTTCCACTTTTAGTAAGACCTCCTGATGTATTTATGTCATGCAAGTAAATGCAGTCATTCCATATCTCTCTCTTTCCTTCTGACTAATTTCACTCAACATGATCCTTTATAACTTTTTATTTTTATAGTCAGTCCCCCCACCACTGTGGCAGCTAGGTTCCTCTGGTTCCTCTGGTTGAGCCTCTAAGAACTTATGCCACAACGCTAGACCTTTGCTGCCACCTAAGGGCTGACTCTATAATATAGTGTCCTAAAAAATGGACTAAGCCAGAGGCTACTTGGCTTCTTCCAGAAGATGCCTATCATTTCAATCAACTTCCTTCAGCCAAGGCTAAATATTTTCTTAAGTATTTTATTTTTGTATTTATTTTTAAAGTATTTGATTATACCACCGTGAGATAAACAATTACAAAAGATATCACTGTCACTGTATCACTGTCTTCCCGTTCATCATCGATTTGCTTGAGCAGGCACCAGTAACGTCTCCATATGTCCTGTCTCATGCTAGTAGAGCCCAAGGGCATCTGCTTGCTCCAGGAACATAAAGAGCCTCAAACCATTCCATCAGGTCATGGGAATGAGGTCTATAATTGTTACTGGTATTTGGCATATCAAATACGACAAGGGAATTCATATTTGGGTTTTGGTCACACAGTGTTCCAGCACCCATCCCTCCACCAGTGCCCATCTCCCACCACCAACGTCCCCGGTTCCCTCCCCCCTCCCCCAGCCCACCTCCATGGCAGGTTCTTTATTTCTTTCCCTTTCTCTCTCTTTCTCTTTTCCTTCCCTTCCAGACTATGGATTACAAAACATACATTAAAGGGTTGTCATGTGTACCTGTATTTAATTCTCAGTTCTAGGTTGGTATTAGTACTTTCGACAATTGTTAGCACACTGTGCCATTTTCTGTCTTACCTAAAGGCTAAAAAAATTACACAGACAAAAGACATTGCAAATTTTTCGGCTCCAGGTGACCCGTTCTCTTTAAAACTCCAGATATCTTATCTGACATTTTCCAAATAGGGATGATGGATTTTTCGTTCTCTGGCCTTTGCATCTTGAAGATTATTTAAGGGGCTGTCCAAAAACGAAACACAAACAAAAAAAAGGCAAAATTTGGGCCAGGGACATAGCTAGGCAGTGGAGCACATGCCTTGAATATGTGAGGCCTTGGCCTGCGTTTGGAAGGGAGGAGAGAGAGAGAGAGAGAGAGAGAGAGAGAGAGAGAGAGAGAGAGAGAGAGAGAGAGAGAGGGGATGTGGGTAGGGAGGAAAAGAGAACTCTCTGGATCCAACTGTGGAGTCGAAGGCAAGGACAGCTCATCTTTGATCCCAGAGAATAAGCCTCGTTTCTGCCGGCTGCAGGGACCCAATAGCTCTTCTGATCCTGCAGATGGCTGTGAAAGGAGAGAATTTTACTGATTTTATCAGCATTAAAAAAAAAATCTTTGACCCTTCTGCCCTTTAAAATATTTGGCTTTCTCTCTTTTTCATAGGGATTTGTTCCTTTTCTCGTGAGTGCAACAGCTGGTACCACCGTGTATGGAGCGTTTGACCCCCTCTTAGCTGTCGCTGATATATGCAAAAAGTATAAGATATGGATGCATGTGGATGTGAGTAGCCCACAGGAACTGTGCTAGAGCATCCCAGCATGTTTCTCACTTAGGGTACTCACCTCTTTCTGTGTGTCTCTGTCTGTCTGTCTGTCTGTCTGTCTGTCTGTCTGTCTGTCTGTCTGTCTGTCTGTCTGTCTCTCTCTCTCCAAGATTATTTTAAATTGTAAAATTTAAGCTTGTAAAGATGCCAAAGACACAGATTATTGGGACACTACAGAGGTTAAGGCATTTTGATCCCCAGTAATGCAGACAGTTGGTCGTTCAAGCAGCACCAAAAGGGACCCCTGAGCACAGCACCCAGAGTAAGCCCTGAACACTACTACCATGTGTGGCCCAAGTACCAGAAATGTAAAAAAAATAGAGATGCCAAAGACAAGCTAGCACCCAGTTCACATGGTATACAACAATTCCAAGACTGCTTAATCCTCCCTGTTCCCAAAGAGATAAAACTCCCACTTCCAGAGCCAGTATCTGAGTACTTAGATCTCAGTTCATACTCTCTTGCATGAATACAGCAACCTACGTACAGGTTCAGTCATACACCAGAAGATCTTATTTCTATGCAGGAATAATCGAGAGGGTGAAAAGAGTTGCATTTATATTGGAACTCCAAGCATTGGCAAAAAGAAAGAGTAAAGCTCAAGTCAAGTTTAAAAAAATAAGAAAGATGTACCCACCGATACATTTTGAAATGATGTCCAAAATGTTCATTTTTAGGAGGTTAAACAGAAGGGATTTACATTTACACCAGTTTCGTTCAAAGTAGAAGTCAGAGATCAGATACCATTTGCCAATTGCTGGTTAATGATCCACGATGGGAGGAGGAGTTGGGGCCAACATCACTGAGCACTATTTGCTTCAGTTTATCTATTTATTTACTCACTAAACTGCAAGATCTTCTTTCTCAATGAAGGAAACCATAGTTGATTTCCCTTCTAGTGCAAGTCTGTGTTGTTCAGTGGTGCTATCTTAGGTCATTTTTTAAAAAAAATAAATGTTCAGAAGAAATTAAATCTTCTCCCTTTAGGATCTCAGTACTTTATAGGCTAAGCCAGGTATCACTGTATCTCTGTCTTCCCGTTCATCATTGATTTGCTCGAGCGGGCACCAGTAACATCTCCATATGTCCTGTCTCATGCAAGTAGAGCCCAAGGGCACCTGCTTCCTCCAGGAACATAAAGAGCCTCAAACCATTCCATCAGGTCATGGGAATGAGGTCTATAATTGTTACTGGTATTTGCCATATCAAATACGACACGGGTAGCTTACCAGGCTCTGCCGTGAGGGTAGCATACTCATCTCTAAAGGACATATGAAAAAAAATTCTCATCATCATTAATTATCGGAGAGATGCAAATCAAAACAACAATGAGATATCATTTTACACCACAGAGACTGGCACCTATCCAAAAGAGCAAGAACAACAAGTGTTGGCATGGATGTGGGGAAAGGGGACACTCATCCGTTGTTGGTAGGAATGTTGACTGGAATTTTGGAAAACAATATGGACATTCCTCCAAAGATTAGAAATTGAACTCCCATTTGACCTAGCCATACCACTCCTGGGAATATTCCCTGTGAAGCCAAAGACACGCAGTGGAAACACCATCCCTACTTTTATGTTCATAGCAGCATTATTCACAATAGCCAGAATCTGGAAACAACCAGAGTGCCCGAGAATTGATGACTGGATAAAGAAACTGTGGTACATCTACACAAAAATGTTCATTATTCCAAAGTTCTTTTCCTTTTAGGTATCACAATGTGGGTTATGGCTAGCCATGTCTCTTTTATACATTAAGAGACTGAGAAAAGATGAAAAACTCAAGTGCCATCGGTGGCTTAAGTCTCAGAACTGGAGAACCTGTTAAAACTTGGAAACTGATTCAGAAAGGGGGTAATATGACAAGTCTAGAAATAAGAATGTGTACCTCAGGGCTAAAGGGCTGGAACCCAGGGTCTCACTGTAAGCCTAGCACCATAGGAGTGTAGGCAATGAACACATGCCTTTGCCCTCATTTGATCTTCCTTTTTCAGGCAGCATGGGGCGGAGGCCTACTGATGTCCCGGAAACACAAGTGGAAGCTGAGCGGCGTGGAGAGGTACCCACATTTTTTTCTTGTTCACATTCAAGTGAAATGCTATAGGTAAAAATGACTTTTAGGGCCAGAGCGATAGCCCAGCGAGTAGGACATTTGCCTTGCACGCGGCCGGCCTGTGCCAGCCTGGGTTCGATCCCGGCATCCCATATGGTCCCCTGAGCACCGCCAGGAGTGGGGGAGAGTAGGGGGGAGAGTGGAGGGAGAGTGGGGGGGGAGAGTGGGTAGAGAGTGGGGTGGAGAGTGGGGGGGAGAGTGAGGAAGGGAGAGTGGGGGGGAGAGAAGGGGGGGAGAGTGGGGAGGGGAGAGTGGGGGAGGAGTGGGGGGGGGAGAGGCGGGAGGGGGAGAGTGGAGGGAGAGTGGGGGAGAGTAGGGAGGGGGGAGAGTGGGGGGAGAGGGGGGGGAGAGTGGGGGGGGGAGTGCAGAGCCAGGAGTAACCCCTGAGCATTGCTGGGTGTGACCCAAAAAGCAAAAAAAAAAAAAAAAAAAAAAAGACCTTTAACCAGTCTCCAGGGACTCTTAAAACGAAGAAGAATCCTCTCTGCAGTGCCTGCCTGCTTTGTGTGGGACAGAACTTGTCAATATTAGGTGCAAGCAATAACACAAAAGATTAAATCTCAGACCAAGTGACCCAGGTGGACTGTCAAACCCAGAAATCTCTAGCCCAGGGACTCGGGCATGACTTTCTTGGGATCTCTGAACTACCAACATGTTTTTAAAGTCTTCAGGCTGGGGTCAGAACCATAATAGTAGAGTGATTATCTTGCATGCACCCAAACCTGGTTCAATTCCTAGCACCCCATATGGCTTCCTTAGCCTCCTGGAGTGATTTCTCCACATCAATATATGTGACCCCCAAAAAAAAAAACTAAAAAATTCTTCAGACTGTCCAGTTTTCTAAGGAGGAGACCCATGGGTTTCACGATCCTTAAATGAATGAGAGTTACTACTTAAAGAAATGAATAGATAAGCAGGTAAAGTAAATAAGTACTCCACAGTTCAGTGTTATAAGTTGGGGTTTGGGCCAGTTGACTTGAATAAAATGTACAAAGTGGTTAGTTGAGGGCCAAATATATGCTCTTAAAACTGAGTACATGTTTTGTAGGCAGGAGACCCTGGTTTGATTCCCTGGCTCCATATGGTCCTCTGTCGGGGACACCGCAGGGGTCCCCAACAGTGCTGGGAAGCGAGTTCCCTTCTACCTCCAAAGCCAGCAGGGAATGGATGAAGACTCAGGAATTCGATGCAGCTTTAAAAGGCTTTACTTATCACAGTTTCAGGCATACAAATCAGCAATAGGAAAAACCCGATGCTTAGGATTCCCAGCTAGAACCCCAGCCACGTGTAGGCCAAGATGGCGGCCACCACATGTTAAGGCCCTGTAAAGAGGAGACAAATATAAGACTCCCAAGAAGAATGCAAGCCCAAAAAGAGAAAGAGAGAGAGGAAGCAGGCTGGTTTTATACCCCTGCAATTCAGACCTCCCACAATTATGGGAAGCAGGAAGGGTCAAATGCCCTTAGGTAATTTCTCCCAGCACCTCACCTAGGCCCTATTATATGCTAATGTTTTGAGCCAAAATCTGCCTGGAAATGCCTTTATAGGGTAGAGAAGGGGTTTCTGAGATGGCATGTCTCTGTACCAAAGACTAATACTAATGCCAGTTAAATATTTCTCCAAGCCTTCACAAGAGTCTCGTCTACTTCACGGTAGTTTTGTATTTTAGTTGCCTTTGAGTTATCAGGGGAGCCATGCTTGCTTGCTTGGAGGCAAACAGCATTTCTCTCTGGTCTAATTACTTAGAGATCCAACATGGCCAGGCAAATATGCTGGTAAGATCTAGCTAGTCCCACGATGATTGTGGTAGCATGAGAGAATATTTATACCAGCCAGTACAGAATACATGGTCAGACAAACTGCCACATTTAAACTACCCCCTTATCTACGAAGTGATTTGCAGGAGGCAATCCAGGGCAGATGCAGAGGCTTTTAGGCTTTTAGGTGTCCTGCAACAGTCCTCCAGGGACTACCAGGAGTGAACACTGAGCACTGAGCTGGGAAAAGCCCCTGAGCACTGCTAGGTGTGACTTCAAAACCAAAAGCAGGATCCAGAGTGATACAGTGGGGAGGGCATTTGCCTTGTACGTGGCCGAATGGGGTTTGATTCCCTGGCAACCCATATGCTGGCAGTCCCCCAAGCACTGCCAGAAGTAATTCCTGAGTGCAGAGCCAGGAGTAACCCCCGAGCATTGCCAGGTGTGACCCAATAAAGAAAAAAAATGCAAATGAATATATAAAGGTAAAATAAAACCATCAGTTGACTTAAAGTGAGACTTACTTATAATGACATAGCTTCTGACTTTGTACACATTGATAAGTTTTTCCTGGTGGGGGTCTGAGTGATGTCTCAAAGCACCTGTTAGACAAGGGAAGTAATCAGCCACTGAGAGCAACCCCAAAACACAGAGGAGATTCTGTTTGATTGGCATCCAGCAGAGCCAGGGGAAAGGGGAGATACGGAATGCACAGCAGCCCTTAGCTTTGGGAGCAGAGCCCTCAACCCTGCCAGCACATGGTGTGGCCACCCCTGCCATGAGCTCAGACACTTCAGACCATGGAGAAGTCCCGAATTCATCAGAGGCTGCCAGATGCCCACGGTGCCCTGCCAAGAGGCCAGATGCTACCCAGGAAAAGTTTCCTGCTGCCTCTGCCCATACTCATCTTGGCACCATTCTGCTCCTGCATGAGGAGAGAGGCCGGTGGAGCTTGGGAGCAGCTGTCAGTCTGGGTCAGATGCTTTGGGAGAAGGCAGTGAACTAAGCAGAGATTGCAAAGGGGGTGGGGAAGGAATATGACAAGAGTGTGGGAAGTACCTACTCACATGACCAGAAGGGGAATGAAATCCTCGGGCTTCAAGAGAGATGGCCCCTCCCTAAGGTTTCTTTTCCCAGCAGTTGCCTTCTGAAGGATGTCAAGGAAGGGCATTTGTCATTCTAACCTTCGTGCCACCCATGACACCAAGTGCTGACAGTCACTGTGATCCTCCACCGAAGAGCACTTCAGAGCTCGCTAAATTGCCTCCCCTGATCCTGGAAAAATAAACACCCACATGCTTTGCACTAAAGACTATTATTTGAGAGCAAAGCTTAGAACATTCATCACGGAACACAGAGTCCTCTCGTGCAGCCACGATTCTCAAAGCCACTTTAATTAAATCTACCCAGCGGAATCCCAGATGCAGAGCCCCAAATGCGAGGTTGGCTGCCAGCTTGAGCAGGGGCTTCTTAGCTGCCCGTTTTCCAGAGTCTCCACCCTGATGCCCTGTCACAAGGCTTATTTCTCTGGTTAAACCAGCAGAACCCCTGGACATCTTGCATAAGGGCACAGGTTGAAAACAGAATTGATCTCATGTGTGGGTTTTACACTTTTCCCCAGCATTAGGACTCCATCAACAGTGGAAGAAACCAGGACCGGATCTATAGTTCAGTGGATAGGGAGCTTGTTTTGCATGCAGCTCACTTGGGTTGGGTCCCCAGCTTTTCATATAGTCTCCTGACCCCCGCCCCCAGGAGTGATCTCTGAGTGCAGAGCTAGGAGTTAAGTCCTGAGTACTGCTACCGACTGAGACCCCCCAGAAACAAAAAGAAAGTGAAGGTAATTGGCCAGGAAATAGATGTGGATCAGTGGCAGAGTCCTGCTTTGCATGTGTGAGGGTGAGACCAGGCATGGGACCCCGCAGTAAGTACCACCCCATGTGTGGACAGCTATCACCTGCACTACCTGTGAGTCTAGCTGTTCCTGTGCATTTCAAAGTGACTTCCTTAACCCCTGCTGGCAGCAGGCTGCTGTGTGAGGGCAGGTCCAGGCTCCAGGCTTGCTGGTGCAACTGAAGGTTCTGGCATCACACTGGCGGTGTCACAGTCATTGTCCCCTCTTCTGCTCTGAAAGTCAGGGTGCAGAAACTCAATTCAGTAACTGAAAAAAATATTTCTGGCACAGGCTAGTTTCAGAACTCAGCACAGTTCTGAAAAGGTAAAAATGATTAGGAAAAAAAAGCTTCATTTCAAAGTACTCAGTGGGTGATACCACTCCCCTCCAAGAGGATGATGGTAGCCTCAGGATAAACTGGGGGTCACTATCTCTTTACTCTCTTTCAAAGGTAGATTTTAAACCAGAGAGATAGTACAGGGATTTGGGTGCTAGTCTTGAATATTGCAGACCCTAGTTTAAGCCCCGACACCTAATATGGTCCCCTGAACATTGTCAAGAATGATTCCTGAGAGGCAGAAGTAAGTCCTGGGCATCATCAGGTGTGGTCAACCCATGCCTCACTCCCTTACCTCCTGCAAAAAATAAGATATATTTGGGAGAGACAGCGCTGAAGAATATCATTTTTTTCTGAAAGGGAGAGAGTAGGCAAATAAGTTGGCCCAAACAAGAATCTAGTAGGGAGATTAGCAACCAGCCAGAGACGAAAATTTGAAGCAGAGAAATAGGGGCTTAAGAAACAAATGAGTGAGTTAAGAGGGAACAGGGGAAGGAGTAGTTCCGTCTACACAGGGTTATTAGACAAAGCTCATACCCAGGGGTAGGCATTAGAGAAAAGGGCATTTCATAGGAAGACAGAGAAGAGACTCAGAAAAAGACCTGGGTATTGAAAGTGTCCTTAAAGACAGTGCAGCACGCTATTCACAATAGCTAGAATCTAGAAACAACCTAAGTGCCCAAGAACAGAGGATTGGCTAAAGAAACTGTGGTACATCTACACTATGGAATACTATGCAGCTGTCAGAAAAGACGAAATTATGAAATTTACCTGCAAATGGATGGACATGGAGACTATCATGAGTGAAATTAGTCAGAAGGAAAAGGACAGATCTAGAATGACTGCATTCATTAATGGGATATAAATAGATACCAGTGTTTTACTAAGTGTGGGAAATGGTAATGTCAGACTAGAACTTAGCATTGAAAATACACAAAGAGACTTAAATGGTAAACTCTAAATATCTGCAGGGCTAGCCACAATGTGTAAAAGAAGAGGGAGAGAGATGTAGGGTCAGAGAGAGACAGAGAGAGAAAGAGAAGAAATGGGGGTACCTGCTATTGAGGCAGCCTGGTGGTGGACGGAAGGGGTGTGGGTACATTGGTGGTGGGGATGGGGCACTGGTGGAGGGCTGGGTGCTGGAATACTGTATTACCAAGAACCAATTAAGAACACCTTTGTAATTGTATGTCTCACGGTGGTATAATAAAAATTTAAAAAATAAAGACAGTGCAGCAGAGCTAGAGTGACAGTTCAGTGGGTTGGGCTTTTGCCTTGCATGTAGCTGGCCTGGGTTTGATCCACAGCATCCCACATGGGCTCCCAAGCACTACCAGGAGAAAATCCTGAGTGCAGAGCCAGGAGTAACCCCTGAGCATCACTAAGTGTGACCCAAAAAATAAATTTAAAAAGAGGGTGCAGGCAGGTTTGGATCGGGATGGAGAAGGGTTCAGGGCAGTGCCCAGGAGGCCAGAGATAATGTCTGGGGGTGCTGCCCACTGAGACTCAGCATCCTGCAAGCCTCCTACTGAGAATGGAGGCTGCACAAGCCTGGGTTACAGGTGGAGAACGGGGTTTTCTCCTGAAGTGACAAAATGGGAGCAGGGCTCTGATGACCCTTTCTGCTCTTTGGAAAGAAAACAGATTCAAGAAGCTATGAGGGGCTGGAATCAACTAGAAGTTGCTGAGCGAAGGCCGAGTTCAGGATGCAGTGGAAGGCAGAGGAGAAGCCGGCAGTGGGGAGTGATGGGGAGTGAAGGAATGATTGAACCTGACAGCTGAGGAATGAGATTAGAAAGGGGCTACCTCAGGAGACAGTGAACCCCAAACCTGAAGTGTGAGAGTTGGGTGCGTGGGAGGAAAACCATTAGAGGAACAGAGGAACAAAAGTCACAATTTCCGGTTTTTGTCCTAAGAAAGAACAAATCTGGGAGAACAGGGAATAGGCAAATGAGGAGTTGGTGTGGAATCGGCAAGGATACACAGCTTCTGTTCCCTCCAGCTCACGTTCTCTCCCCCAGAACACTAGGACAGCAACATCCAGAAACAGACACGAGGCTGTTTTCATAACCCACCAACCACTCTCAGATCAACCCAGACACTGATTCCCAGATGCAGCTGTTGTCTTCTTCCTGAGCCAGCCCCTCAGCCACAAGGCAGGGTTCAGCCACAGCTACTTGTGGGCCTTGTGGACAACTTCTTTCCCTAAAAGACACACTGGGGCAAGGCATGTGACTCAAAGTGGCGGAGCATAGGCCCTGCACACTGAGACTCCTGCAACAAGTAGCCTCAGCAACTGACCACTGTGTAGGAAGGAACACCTGCAGTCCAAGAAATGGACAACAGCTTATTTCTGCACCATCAGGGTCATTACTGATAAAACTGCATTTCATCAGGGTTTGGGATACGACTATAAAATATTGCAGTATGAGCATGGAATGGTAGGGGGGATGTTGCCCTGTGGACAAAGCTTGTAAGAGGTAGAGCAGAAATCAATAGCAAAAGCCAGCCCACTTTAATGTTTACTGTCTACCAGCAATCACTTTAGCCAAGGCTTTTATTATTAGTCTCTTTTTTCACAGACAAGTAACCGTAGCAGAGAGAGATTTATTAACTGCTTAAAGATCATGCATCTAAGAATTAATAGAATGTGGAGTCAAACAATATTAACAGTCTGACTCTTGGGTTTCTTCCTGCTAGCTCTATTCATAATAATTCCTTCTTTCTGTAATTCTACCAAATGATGAACTATTTTCTTAGAAGCTCTTTGATTAAACACAGCCAACAGTAGGCCTCACATCTTCTTCCCAGGGGAAGTAGCCACTAGCTGCCACTAGCTGCCTTTGATTCTTTCGTTTTCAGTCCTAAACAAATCTGACAACTCAAGTCAGAACCTAAAGCTGAGACCCAAAGCTGAGCGGGACCAGTCACTGATTCAGATAAGATCCCAGGCCATAAGTGCTCCCTGACTGTCTGGCTGATGACTGCCATTTATCACAGAGATGGATGGGATATTTCCCTCTGTGCCTTCCTGCACTGGGTTCTGGGAGCAAGTGAGGCCAAGACTGTTTTTCAACCAAAAGAGCCGCAATCCATAGCCCTTTGGTGGCAGTTGCTGAAGATAACACTGTTGCTCTCCTTCCTCCTGTGGCTCTGGGCCAAAGTCACATGCAGGATTTTCATTCTTGTGGATGCCCCAATCTCTCTGAAGACATGGACAGAGATCCACAAAGTGAAGGGAGCAATGAGAGAAAGAGCTCAGGACTAGAGAGACTGCTTTCTTGAGAGGTGCTGAAGCCTGAGCAATAAGGATGGAGATCAGAAAAGCCGGTTAACCACTGGGAATACATTGCATTTCTTGTGTGTTGAGGCCAACCAAGTTAATTGAAATTTGCAAGCAGGCATCAGAGACCGACCCATTTCCTCTGTGGTCACTCTCAATGGGTTGGATGAACCTTAGAAAAGATGGAAGCGGGGAGAAACAAGAAGCTATTAGGAAAGAATGCATGTGAGAAATAGAGCATTGTGTAACAGAAGGAGAAAATGAATAGAGTCAAGAACCAAGTGAACAGTAGAAGGACACACCCCTCTGAGATCCACACATTAAAGAATGTCAGAAGCAGGAAGAGTGGAGCCTCATGTTTATCCTGGAGTGAATGAATGATGTGGAATATTTGAGGGGTTTCCAGACACCTCAGCCCCGAGACAAATGAACTCCTTCATGGGTCATCTGGTCTGGACATGGAGATAGTCTTCATAGTCTTCATAGACCATGCAGTCTTCAGAGGGCAAGGAAATGCTGATGAAAGAGATTCTTCCCGCTTGGAATATATAATGTTGTGTTGTGCTGGGAAATATGTGAGAACCTGTGGCTCTATGGCCCAAGCACAATGCCTCGGTGTCTGAGTCCATCGTGGGCTGCCCAGGCACAGTGCCTCAATGTCTGAGTCCATCCTGGGGCTACTGAGGCACAGTACCTTGGTGTCTGAGTCAGTCCTGGGGCCATCCTGTTAACATGATTTGTTTCCAATAGGGCCAACTCTGTGACATGGAATCCACACAAGATGATGGGGGTCCCACTGCAGTGTTCTGCTCTCTTGGTCAGAGAAGAGGTATGTCATTCCTGGCTGCTGGTCCAGTCCATCTGGGGGGTTAGTAAAGGAGCGTAGGGACAAGGTCCTAATATCCAGTGATTTCAAAGGTGATGGGAAACAATTCATGAGAATCATTGTAAGGTCCCACTTTTCAGTTTAAGTACAGGATGCTGTTTCAGCTATACTAGACAAGCTGGCTTCACACATGACTTAGTTGTATGTGTGAAAAAAAGTCACATTGTTAGAGCGTGTATTCTGAGGGTCAACAATGAGATAAGAAAAGTACCAGTTAAGAAACAATGATGGGGACCTAAAACTGAGCATTAAATACAGGCAAAAAGATACACATGACAATCTCTTAATGTATGTATTGTAATCCACAATGTGGAAGGGAAGGAAAAGAGAAAGAGAGAGAAATAGAAAGAAATAAAGATCCTGCCATAGAGGCAGACTAGGGAGGGGGAAGGGAATCAGGGACATTGGTGGTGGGAAATGGGCACTGGTGGAGGGATGGGTGCTGGAACACTGTATGACCGAAACCCAAATATGAACATCTTATGCACATCTTTGTAATTGTATATCTCATGGTGGTATAATAAAATATTTAAAAAAAAATAAAAAAATTAAATAAACTAAAAGAAACAATGATGGGAGGCTGGAGCAATAGTCTAGTGGGGAGGGCATTTGCCTTGTATGTGGACCCAGGTTTGATTCCCGAATCCCATATGGTTCCCCAAGCACCTCCAGGAGTAGTTCCTGAGTGCAGAGCCAGAAGTAACCCCTGAGCATTGCTGGGTAGGACCCAAAAAGCAAAAAAAAAAGGAAGAAAGAAAGAAAGAAAAGAAAAGAAAGAAAGAAAGAGAGAGAGAGAGAGAGAGAGAGAAAGAAAGAAAGAAAGAAAGAAAGAAAGAAAGAAAGAAAGAAAGAAAGAAAGAAAGAAAGAAAGAAAGAAAGAAAGAAAGAAGGAAGGAAGGAAGGAAGGAAGGAAGGAAGAAAAAAGAAAGAAAGAAAGAAAGAAAGAAAGAAAGAAAGAAAGAAAGAAAGAAAGAAAGAAAGAAAGAAAGAAAGAAAGAAAGAAAGAAAGAAAGAAAGAAAGAAAGAAAGAAAGAAAGAAAGAAAGAAAGAAAGAAAGAAAGAAGGAAAGAAGGAAAGAAAGAAAGAGAAACAATGATGGAATCAAAGACAGCTTCAGTTTGAGGGTTGTGGTAAACCTCCCACTCTCTGTTGAAGAACTCCTGCAATGGTTCGTTTAGGCCTAGTCTAAGTCCCCTATGGAGTCCATCAAAGCTAGAGTGTTTAGAGCAGTTTAGTAAACAGTGAGCATGTGAGAGTTCATGGTTTTTCAATTAAGGAGGTGAACTAAGGTGCTGAGGAGGCTTAGCTTTGATTCCAACGTAAAGGGTGAGAGTAGTACTCTCATTCATAGTTTAAATAATGCAAGTAGAAGATATTTTTGAGTACTTTTGTTTGTTTTTAGGCTTTAGGAAACTAGGTTAGTAATCCTGTGTAGCACAGATTTGGTGGCAAATGAAAAATACACCAGATTTTAGGCATGACTTGTAGTCAATAAAGAAAATGGCTTTTATAAGTATTAAGTCTCCCAAAAGGCAAGGAGTACATTGTGGAGGAAGAAATTCACCATCAGGAAGGTGAATGAATATAGGTAATTTAGTCTTCATTGGGAAGAAATAGATTAATGGCTCTTGATTCTCTCCTAAGTTCAAAACTTTATAGTGCTGTAAACATTTTCCTTATAGGGGCCCAAAGAATAATACCATTCTATATGATTTTATAACTATTTTCTGATCTGAGCATTCTGTGCTTGAAATAGCTTAGGGTATATTATATTCAATATCAGTATCAGACTTCCCGTTCATCATCGATTTGCTCGAGCGGGCACCAGTAACATCTCCATATGTCCTGTCACATGCTAGTGTAGCCCAAGGGCATCTGCTCGCTCCAGGAACATAAAGAGCCTCAAACCATTCCATCAGGTCATGGGAATGAGGTCTATAATTGTTGCTGGTATTTGGCATATCAAATATGACACGGTTAGCTTGCCAGACTCTGCCGTGTGGGTGGCATACTCTGAGGTCACCTCTGATCTCTACCATTTATTGAACCACTGCGGCTGCAAGCGCCGAACCTTGATCAGCTCACTTAAATGACATTGCCCCCCACTTTAGAATGTTTACTCCACCTTAGTATGTTTACCAGTATAAGGCTGCATATAGCTGTTTCTAGCTGCATAACACTATAATTTTTAATTCACCCAGTTTTTTGTTTTTTTTTTTTTTTTGCTTTTTGGTCACACCCAGCAATGTTCAAGGGTTACTCCTGACTCTGCACTCAGGAATTACTCCTGGCAGTGCTCAGGAGACCATATAGAATGCCGGGGTATTATATTAAAAGAGTTTTAACAATTTTCATTAATTGTTTAGTAGGCATTGCAGAGCATGTAGTATGATAATATCTACTACAAATATCTGAATACAGAGAATGTAGGAAATAGTTTGCTAAGTTCAACTGTGTGAATCTTTTCAGCAACTTTTACTCACAGTAACTTAATATGTATACAATATTTTGGAACATAGTATTCTATAACATTTTAATGACTCAAGACCAGGATATTATCTCACCAGACCTTCCATATGGAAAAACAACATCACTTCTTTTTTATCCTTCTGGGCAATGAAACTGTACCATCAAACCTTTTAGAGATCTTGGGTTTTCGAGTTGCTTCTTTCTCTCCCAGAAAAGATAAGTCAATATAGCCACCATTCCATTCTCAGTGGGGTTATGTCTCTAAGGATCAGTGGCAATAATTTGTGAGCCTGCATGATTAGGGGCAGATGGTGCCAAGTTTTTGGAACCAAACAGCAAAATAGGGACATCTGTGGCACTTTTCAATATTTCTGGTCTTCAAGTGAAATTTCTTTTACAAATTCAGTGCTTTTGTATTGCCCTATGGTATTTCATTGTATTAATTTTTCTTAAAAGTAAAAGTAATTTAATGAATTTCAGTGACTATGAAGGCTGCATTGGGTTGGGCCTGTTTTCTCTCCCATGGTGTGCTTCGTCTTTCAGAACCTAGCTGAGATTTGGTTGCATTGCTTTTGGTTCTTCTCTGAATAATGTTTAAGAAGGTTCTCATTTCTAACTTCAGCTAAGTGATCACATGTTATACTCTTTTCTCCTCTTGTCATGAGTCACAGGAGAAAAACAAACCCCCAAAAGTGCTAATTCTTCTGTAAAAGCACATTTAGACTCCAGATAACAAAAGAGTCCAAAGTTTCCTGCTGTTCTTGACAAATTGAAACGTGGTGGGGTTTCCAGCAAGGAGCCTAGCAATAGTGATTCAGTCAGAGAATGTGATTCATTCACTGCTCTTTGGAATCATTTGAGCACTTTGCCACCCATTTCCCACAGTCAGCTCCTGGAGCTGGAGCAAAGGAATGGTCGCCGACGGTGCAGTTTTCCGGAACTGCAGAAGCCGCTGAGTCTGAAAATGCTGTCCTGAAGCTCTAACCATTCCTGAGAGAGGAACATGACATTTGAGCATTTGCTTATTTCAGATATCTCAGGATGGCTTTAGATTTTTAGATGACAGCATACAAAAATGATAGTAATGGAGTTGAAGAGATAGGACAGTGGGGAAGCTGCTTGCCCAGTATGCAGTAGACCCGGTTGTCACTGCACCACTATGAGCTCCTGAGCTATGCCAGAGTGACCCTGAGAGCAGAGCCAGGAGTAAGCCCTGAGCACTGCCCAGTGTGACCCAGTCCCCTTCCCCAAATATTATAGTAATGAACTATTAAAACTTTGATATCCAAAGATATCTCAATATTTGGGGGAGGGGTGCACCCAGCAGTGAAGATAAACAGGACTTACTCTTGGCTCTGAACTCACAGAGCAGAGCCTTTTGACCAGATTCAAGGGACCATTTGTGGTGCCAGTGATTGAACCCAGGTTGGCTGCACTTCAAGAGCACTACCTACTTTACTGTCACTCTAGCCTGAGAGCTTGATCTTTAACAGCTCAATGATAAAATGCAGGCTGCAGCGACAGTCCAGTGGGTAGGGCATTTGCCTTGTTTGTGGCCAACCCAGGTTTGACCCCAGCATCTCGTATGGTCCCCTGGGCACTGCCAGGAGTAATTTCTGAGTGCAGAGCCAGGAGTAACCACTGAGCATGACTGGGTGTGACCCCAAAAAAGAAAAAGAAAATGAAATGCTTGAGATAAGCATGAGTGAAACAGAAATAGCATTATGCTAACACTTTTTCCAGAACCCAAGTTTTCCCAACTGTTTCATTGTAATAAAACCAGAGTACTAGGATGGCTTCCTAAAGAGTGGACATCATTACACTCTAATTCTAATTTTTTAAATAAATGCCTTCTCTCACAGGGGGAAACTGATCCACACAACTGAATTTGGTGGGGAGAGGGTTGAAAGAGATGGACTTTGGGGTGCTGGGGTGAGTCCATTGGGGAGGGTGTGGTGTTGGTCTTATGTGCATGGGAAATCATAATTAATGGCATTATAAATTGCAGAACCTCAATAAAAAGCTTTAAAAATAAAATTGAATAAATGACTTCTTTTAAAAGAGGGAGTAACAGTTTAAGTATGCCCCTGTGGTTGTCTACTGGTAAAATTTGACCCTGAGTCTTGGACTACACAGAGCCAAAATATTAAAATAGTCCATCCTGTCCAGACTATGGTCCCATTTTCAAACCTTAATTCTTACTGTTTTCTTTCTCCAGAATGTTCAGTGTCCCTGTTCTAAGTGATTTCTTTTTATTCGGTGCATCTAATAAAAACCCTGACAAAGCCTGTCAAGTTTTGTACATTCCTTCTCTCTTCTAGGGCCTGATGCAGAGCTGCAACCAGATGCATGCCTCCTACCTCTTCCAGCAAGACAAGCACTATGACCTTTCCTATGACACCGGAGATAAAGCCTTGCAGTGTGGACGCCATGTCGATGTTTTCAAGTTATGGCTAATGTGGAGGGCAAAGGTGAGCACATTTTAAAATATAAACAAACAAAATCCTCTCTATCTGGTGTGAACCTTGTTAGGAAGCAAAATCAAAAATCAGCTTCTAAACTGAGGATTACTTACCCAAGTAATTAACCAAGTAAATTTTTTCAATTCTAGATATATTTTATTCTACATGGACAAGAGATTACTAAAACCTGGTGTGATCTTTTTTTCCTTAAGCTTCTAATGCTCACTCACCTAGAGAAGAGAGCCATGTGCGTTACACAGCTGCACATATGGATTCTGAAAGGTGTTTGGTTGTCACTCCAATTACCAAGTGTTGTTTTTTCATTCAGTAAATTGATGACTTGGGTAGGTTAATGCAAACTGAAGGCAGATGATTGGAGATCTAAAAAAGAAAACCCAGTGTGCTATTTTTGACATATTAAAGGATAACCTCTGGTAATAAAGTTATTCTTTTTAACCTAGAAGTCCTTACTAACTGCCTTTTTGGCTTCTCTATTTCCTCCCGAAGGAACTGTGATAGATAACACCCTCCTCAGCCACAGACACTGTGCTGGGAATAGAGTGTTGTTTGGGTTGTGACCTTCCAACAATGTGTGTGTCTATTTCAAGATAAGCAGACCACAAAGGTCAAAGACTTTATTCTTCATTTTGATCAGATTCCCAACATGAATGCCACAAATCAGTGATTTCTCTCTGGATTCATTGATCTCCCAGAGAAAGCAGTGGTCAGAGCCAGCTATGCCTGTTAGAAAACCCAATGGCACAAAAAAAAACATTTGGGGGAAAGCTTGAAGAATAAGAATAGAATGGGAAAGAGGAAGAGGAAGCCACTATGTGCCAAGGGCTTGGAGGAAAGGCAGAGGGACCTCCACGTGGTTCTGTTCTCTAAATCATGTAGACTATAAGGTGACATGTCCAGTTCCACAGAACAAGCAAATAGGACATGATTGGCAGTAGTGAGACTGAAAGAATGAGGTTTGGTTTTCTTTTCAACTCTATAAATACATATGATACATATGCACAAAAAATAAATTCTATATGATGATTTTTACTTTCTAAGAATTAAATACGAGGAATTACCTTAAGCATTTCAAAGAGTTCAAGACAATAATGATTAACAGGAAAAAAGTGGGACTTTAGAGTGAAACAAATAGCTCTTAACTATTTTATAGGTTCTGTGTTCAGCCTACTACAGAAAACGTAATTTAAATTAAAAGATGGATATGCCTGACACCTCAACCAATTTGTTGAATGTCACCAGGATGGCCCTGAGCCCCCTGAGCACCACTTGGGAGCCACCCCTATAAAAATAAATAATTATGAAATATGCATGTTTTAAAATTTCATAACTAGGGGAGAATCACAAAATTACAGAGACTAAGCTGAGAAAAATAAGTTGATCCCCAACTATTGTTTAGTATCATTTTGTGCATCCCTATTTTTCCTGTGGCTTTTTTATTAAGAGGATGATAATTAGCCATATTTACAAAAAACTGTTTCTCTCATGGTTCATCAGTTCCTGCTGCTCCTTTTCCATCTGAAGCCTCCTGTCAGCATGGTGCAGCTGGGTGGTTCGGAGAGAAATGACTTGGAGGACATCAGGTGTGAACTAAACAGCAGGACCTAATGAAGCCTGAAATAGAGGCACTGGGAGAGTGGATAAAAAGAGAAAAACGTGGACAAATCTGTAATTCCTTATGCAAAACCTTACATAGCCAGACATGGAGCTGGAAAAGAAATCTTTCATTTGGCTTTCAACTTAAAGCTTCACTACGCATAGTGAAATAATAGCGGGCATTCAAGTAATAATCTCAGTCATCCACTTGATATAAGAGGTGAGGATAATTTGACTCTCCTTCCCAAAGCCCTGTTAGTGTCAGCCAGGGAAGAAGTCAGCGTCTCCCAAAAAGGAAAGCACCAAAGAGTTGGGCCTGTTAGTCTATCAATAGTCTATCTCACATTCCCTTGGCAATGAGTTAACAATTTGGGGTTGGGGGCAGCATATATATATTTTTATTATATATATGCTGCCCCAACCCCAAAATAATAATAATAAATAATTATTTTATCATTCTTAAAATAATAAAAAATTCTTATTTTTAATATATATGTATGCTGATTATATATTAAAAATAAGCATACATATATATTACATATATATTAAAATATATTAAAATATATATACATATATTAAAAGAATAAGAATGAGGGGAAGGAGGGAGAGCAGGAGGAGCAGCCTATTACTTCAGTGAACCTTGTATTCAGACCTACCTAGAGAAGGCGGTACTGTAGTGATACTGCATTTTCTCCTTAATAATAGGAGAAATCCCTTGAAAAATAGTGGCCTCTGTATAAATTATTATGGTATAATCTCTTCATGACTAATGGAATTAAATGCACTGGCGTTGGCCACCATATCTAGTCTAAGATAGCTTGACTGGAGTAAATTAGTACAGAGTAAACAAGCACCAACACTCTAACTAGGCTGGTAGAAGGCATTCTTCATGGCACCAGTGTGTGAGTCTGTTACTGGCTTTGCCCTGTCCTGCTTTGCCCTCAACTCTCTTCTTCCTGGTCCACCTTTTCCTTTCGTCTGCCTTGTATTAGAGCTAAGGTTTGAGGACATTTTTTCTTCTGCAGCTCTGTAGAAGAGCTGACCCCTGTGACCCCTGTGAGTCCAGATCCTCACTTGGCAAGCCCCATTTGAGCCTCTAACTTCACATGACTCGGATGCCTGAGAAGGTTTAAAAGGGGCCTCTGTCATTCTCAAAGGAAGATCTAAGCAGCTAACAGAAGTTGCCCAACAAGAATTTAATAAATGAATGAATTTTTAAAGAATCTTAAAGCAGTCAAATCCTTGAAAACAGAACCATAGAATTAGCTTAATGGACTCAGGAGGCCTACATTTTATCCCTGAGCACCCCAGAGGGGGCTGCTCCAGAACAAAATTTGAAAAAATATATAGATCTTATTTTCACACATAACCAATATGATGAAAGAACATAATGTCTTCCAAGAGCACATGTAGCAGTAAGTAGATTTAAGGATATGCAAAGGAAGGTCTGATGTATACTGCCTGTTAACAGATATATGGGGTCTTTTGGCAGACTGTTTTCCAATAGAGTTAGTATGTAGAATACCCTAGTGAGACTGTTAATCAAGCTGCAGCTACACAGACAAGGCTAAAGCACAAGTAGGTTATTTGGGCTACTCCCCTTCTGACTGTTTCTTTAGTCTTGGACTAAATTGGGGAGGTTTCAGGGCTGGAGCAAGAACACAGCAGGTAAGGTGTTTGCCTTGCACGTGGCTGACCTGGGTTCAATCCCCAGCATCCCATATGGTCCCCTGAGCACTTCCAGGAATAATTCCTGAGCGAAGAGCCAGGAATAACCCCTGAGCATCATTGAAATGATCCAAAAAACAAACAAACAAATAAATAAATAAATAAATAAATAAAAAATTGGGGAGGCTTAGATTAGATTAACTGATCAGAGAACTCATGACAGTCTCCAGCATGAAATCCCAGATTTAGAAAGTTAAGGGATTCCCAATCTCTCTGATGTTAGGACAGAGCATTGAGTTTTACCTCACTGTGCCTTAGTGTGAGACATCAGCCAGACACCTCATTCCTGTGTGCTCAGAGATAAGTTGAAGTCATATACTGGAAGAGATCAGAGTTATACTGATCCTGGATGTATCCTGAATCAGATACATGTAGCTGTAAGTCCAACTGAAAGCAACTGACCCAAAGCATCCAGTTTGAAGAGTACTTAACTACCCTCCCCACCCTAGTGCTACCCCAAGGGACCCAAGGCCCAGATCACTCTGAACCAATTCTGGTTCCCTGGATATCCAGTGCCTGTTGGTTTGTGTGCAGACCCGAGAAGTCCAGGCTATTTCTTGGGACCATCATGAATAAGTGAGCCACCTTGGTCCAGTATTAGCTAGAGCAGACATCTTTTTACTTATTATACCACCGTGAGATATACAACTACAAAGATGTTCATAATTGGGTTTCAGACATACAGTGTTCCAGCACCCATCCCTCCACCAGTGCCACATTCCCACCACCAATGTCCCCACATTCCCTCCTACCTCCTGACTCTATAGCAGGTACTTTTCTTTTTCTTCTCTTTCTCTCTTTCTCTCTCTCTCTCTTTCTCTCACTCTTTCTCTCTCTATTCTCTTACACATTGTGGCTTGCCCTACAGGCATTTAGGGTTTATCATGTAAATCTCTGTGTATATTCAGTGCTGATTTCTAGTCTGGAGTTACCATTTCCCACAATTAGTAGAACATTGGTATATATTTATATTCCATTAATGACTGCAGTCATTCTATATCTGTCCTTTTCATTCTGACTAATTTCACTCAGCATAATAATCTCCATGTCCATCCATTTGCAGGTAAATTTCATGACTTCATCTTTTCTGACAGCTGCATGGTATTCCATTGTATAGTTGTACCATAGTTTCTTTACCCAGTCTTCTGTTCTCGGGCATTTAGATTGTTTCCAGATTCTGGCTATCATGAACAGAGCTGCGATGAATATAAAAGTGCAGATAGTGCTTCTCTTTTGTGTTTTTAGGTCTCCAGGATATATTCCCAGGAGTGATATTGCTGGGTCAAATGGGAGCTCAATATCTAGTTTTGGGAGGAATGTCCATATTATTTTCCATAAGGAGAAAACCAGTTGACATTCCCACCAACAGTGGATGAGAGGACCATTCTCCCTGTTTCCACCCAGCACTGGTGCCAGTCTCTGTGGTGTGAGATGATACCTCAATGTTGTTTTGATTTGAAACTCCCCAATGATTAATGATGAAGAGCACTTTTTCATATGCCTTTTGGCCATTCAAATTTCTTCTTTTTGGAAGTTTCTGTTCATTTCTCCTCCCTATTTTTGATGGGATTGGCTGTTTTCTTCTTGTAAAGTTCTACTAGTGCCTGATATATTATGGATATTAACCCCTTATCACATGGGCTGGAGTAGCCATCTGTAAAGAATCAATTTCTGAGCTCATCTGATTACTGTAATGTGGCTTAGTCTTAGTCAGGCTTCAGATGTGTAAAGTCATTCTTTGTGCTGGGATGAACTTCTCCCTGAGCTGTGGGACTGGGAAATGGGAAAGTGGGCTCCTCTTACCTCCATTGCAATTGTTCCCTCTAGTTTCCACATGAATTACTTAAAGCGAGTTCTAAGTTCTCCTGGGATGAGCATTAGCTGTTTTCCTAAGCTTTCCATTAGAACTCTGCAAATGCTGAAGGAGATAGGAAGGAAAACCTTTTTGAGAAGTAACTCTCCAAAGTATGCGAACATCAGTAAACAGCTCCACTCTAAGGTGGTTGTTTTCCACCCAGTCCAGATCCCTGTCTTCCAAGCAGGAAATGCAAAGACCTCCGTGCTAATGTCTGCTATTGCTGACATATGAATCACTTACTACCAAAGGGACATCTATGAGCTTTGTGGAATGACAAAGCATCTGCTGTCCCTTCAGATCTATTTTTCCCTTTGTTAAAAAAGAGTTGTTGAGCCTGTACCCTATATGTTTAATTATAGGGGTACCTTGATGAGCAAAACTGGAGACTGAAAAAGACACAATCACTTGGTGGGTGGGGGCTAAGCAGGCCTCCTGGGGTAGGTCTTGGAAGTGGCTTGTTTCCACAGGAAGAGAATAGCCCAGCCCTCCTGTCTCTAATGACTCTTATAATGAACCTTGTGAATGGCAGAGACAAACATTCCCCTTGAGTAATCAAATAAATTGCCTAGGGAATGAATGGAGGTTGAGCATGTAAACCAAGGAGTTCTCTGTGGAAAAAGCATTACTGACAGACCAGGAGAACAAAAGCACCTGGGGTAGAGGATTAAAAGAGAAACAATGGCCAGAAAAGCTTCCAGGAACAGAGCTGAGAGAGAGGAGAGAGAGAGGAGACAGAGAGAGGAGAGAGAGAGAGAGAGAGAGAGAGAGAGAGAGAGAGAGAGAGAGAGAGAGAGACATTCTATGTCTCTCTCTTTCCTTTCTGCCTCTTGGCCCAGCATGCTGTGCCTCTCTTTCTCAGTCCATCTAATCTTTTTCTTTTTCTTTTAGGGGACTATTGGATTTGAAGCACATATTGATAAGTGTTTGGACCTGGCAGAGTATTTGTACAATATCATAAAAAATCGAGAAGGTTACGAAATGGTTTTTGATGGAAAGGTAGGCATTGCAGCTTCTCCAGTTCTAAGAATCCTGACCCTTACCCCCTTCATTTTTATGTCAGTAGGGAACACTGCAGATAACGGGGATAAAGGAAAAGCAGACACAATAGGATTGCTCTTATGAGATGGAATAAAATTTAAGTGCACAAAAAATAACTTAGTAGAATGCAAAAATCGGGTCTTCCAGAGGTGATAGCAAATTTCTCCATAGAAATTGTACTGGAAAGTTGCATAATAGATTTGCAATGTCCCTGGAATTTCCAGATTGCTGCTTGTGCTCAATGTGCATCTGACTCTCCTCTCTGTAGCCTCAGCACACAAACGTCTGTTTCTGGTATGTGCCACCCAGTTTGCGGATGCTGGAAGACAATGAAGAGCGCATGAGCCGTCTCTCAAAGGTATGTCAGACCATCTCCTGTGATAGGTGCGTGGCTGTGTCCCTGGGGCCTTTCACCTGTTACCATCTTTATGACACATGCAAAGATCTGTGGGTTCCTACACTGCTAAGTCAGATAGAGCTACTTTATCTCCAAATCTCACAACTGTACAGACTTTTCTTTTCTGAGAGCAAGCTCATGTGTCTTATGATAAGCGTTAGGGAGTAACTTTCACCAGCATCTACCAAGCAATAGGAATCCTTACTGAAGTTGGCTGGAGATGGAGCTTGTGCTCAATGACCAGCGTATGGATGTGCTTGAGGTGTTAGATGACAAACTGCACTCAGTCTTGCAAGATAACAAACTCAGAGCTACCTGGTGATATCTTTGGAGCTGTTCCCAGAGGGTAACAGGCAAAGGAAAAAACATACTAAATTAAACAGTAATAGTAATCCTAATATAACCTTAGGATCATTGTGCCTAAGTTGGGAAGCATGGTTGTCTCCATTTTGCTGATGGAGAAACTGAAGCTCAGAAGGAAAAGTCTCTTTCCCCAAATCCTGCCTCCAAAGTCTGAGGGCTTGAGATTAAGAATCCTTTTATGACCTTTACAGTGTTTTTGTTATGCGATCTCTCTTCCCTACCATTTGCTCATGAGTGAAATTTGATCTATGATGTCCACTGAGTTTTGTTTTTTTTTTTTGGAAGTTACTGGTGCCTGCTCGAGCTAATCAATGATCTACGGGAAGACAGTGATAGGACAGTGATTTTTTTGGAAATGCAGTTTTTATTTTATTTTATTTATTTTTTGTGACTTTATTTTTTATTATTTTTAAGTATTTTATTATACCACCGTGAGATACACAATCACAAAGATACACAATCAAAAAGTTCATACCTGGGTTTTGGTCATACAGTGTTGCAGCACCCATCCCTCCACCAGTGCCCATCTCCCACCACCAACTACCCGGTTCCCTCCCCCCCTCCCCCAGCCCTCCTCCATGGCAGGTTCCCCATTTCTTTCCCTTTCTCTCTCTCTCCCTTCCTTCCCCTCAAGACTATGAACTACAGAACATACATTAAAGAGTTGTCATGTGTATCCTTTTGCCTGTATTTAATGCTCAGTTCTAGGTTGGCACTAGTACCCTCGACAATTGTCAGCACACTGTTCCATTCTCTGTCCTACCCAGCCTCTGACTCCCACACGTTTGCGACAATTTTCACCCTTGACAAGACCTCCTGATAGGTCATGTTTTCACTTGACCTTGGATATTGGCATCACAATATGCACATATATATCTATGCCATGCAAATAAATGCAGTCATTCTGTATCTGTCTCTCTCCTTCTGGCTAATTTCACTCACCATGTTCCTCTCCATGTCCATCCATTTATAGGCAAATTTTATAACTTCATTTTTCCTAACAGCTGCATAGTATTCCATTGTGCAGATGTACCAAAGCTTCTTTATCCAGTCATCGATTCTAGGGCACTCTGGTTGTTTCCAGATTCTGGCTATTGTGAATAATGCTGCTATGAACATAAAAGTAGGGATGGTGTTTCTGCTGTGTATTTTTGGCTTCCCAGAGTAGATTCCCAGGAGTGGTATGGCTGGGTCAAATGGGAGTTCGATTTCTAGTCTTTGGAGGAATGTCCATATTGTTTTCCAGAAAGGCTGTATCAGCTGGCATTCCCACCAACAATGGATGAGTGTCCCCTTTTCCCCACATCCACGCCATCACTTGTTGTTCTTGCTCTTTTGAATATGTGCCAGTCTCTGTGGTGTAAAGTGGTATCTCATTGTTGTTTTGATTTGCATCTCTCTGATGATTAGTGATGGTGAGCATTTTTTCATATGTTTTTTGGCCATTTGAATTTCTTCCTTGTTGAAGTTTCTGTTCATTTCTTCTCCCCATTTTTTTCATGGGGTTGTTTGTTTTCTTCTTTTAAAGTTCTACCAGTGCCTGATATATTCTGGATATTAACCCCTTATCAGATGAGTATTAAGTGAATATTCTTTCCCATTCTGTGTCCACTGAGTTTTGAAGGGAAGTAAGACTAGAGCATATCAGCTCTGAAAACTCAGGAGCTCACTGTTTGAGCACTTTTGAGTTGGTTGCTAGGTTAGTCATTGGTTAATCAGGTCCTTGGTTTTCCATTTATCACAAAGGAAGGTATTTAATCTTTACCTGGAGCTGGAGAAGCTCTCTCCCCCACTGACAAGGAGTCCAGGCTGACTCACTGACCTTTAGTTTATTTTATTTCCTTGTATATAAAAAATATTTTGTGACTTGAAGGCCTCCAGGCAAACTTATAAATATTAACACCTATTCTTAGATCAAACAGAATCAAGTTCCTCCTCAGAAGGAAAGGAACACAGAGTTGAGATCTTTAAACCATGGCTATAGATTTGCCTTCATGGTGATACATGAAATCAACCTAAAACTTTATTTAAAAACCAAAAACATTGATGACTAACTCTTCCCACAAGAATTTGAGCTGACTTCTTTTGTGGTGGCTCCAGCATGGTTCTAGATGTTCTCCAGGGGATTACAATGTGTAGCTTGCGGGCCACTGACTTAGAGGAACAAATGAAAACTTCTAGAACAGCAACTCAAGGGCTCTCCATGGTCATGTTTGAAGCTTTAGAACAGTTGGTTCGTCTAGTTCAAGCTGAAGAAGTGCGAGGGGAGGAATGACTTCAGAGAAGTTCAGATCATCATAGAGCCTGCTGTTAATTGAGTAGAAAGAGTTCGTTTTTCCGTGGGTGTTTTATGGTGCCTTCTGTTATGGATTATCTTAACAATGATAGATTTTTATCTAATACATTAATTAGAAATTAGCTGTTTCCATTTTAATTATTTTTACTTCTTCGATGAACCCACTGACCAGAGAGAGGGTCCTTAGAGGAATTTGTTTAATTTCATTTATTGAACTTGATTGATTATTGCTGCGTGGAGGGATGAAGAAAAAGAGAAGAAAAACAGAACAGGGAGATTTCTTTTCTATTATTTTTTAAAGCAAAGTTGAACTCTGAGAATTCCCATGTAAATATACCTATCTTCAAAGGCCTTTTAGGTTTTAGCATGCCATGTGAACTATGACGGGATGGTGATTATTTCCTGGAGAAAGCAGTTAAAAAATTAGTAAACCATTTCTATTTTGTGGATAATTGTAATTTGGACATCTCTGGAGACTGCAAAATAAATCCTCCTGATTATTTCCTCTTCTGTGATCCCATTTTATTATCACAATAAAGAAAATTCAGTAATTCAGAATTAGAAATGAAAGGAGAGCCACATGAAACATTGAGAGTAACTTTTATTTATGTCAGTATTTCATCATTTTCAGAACATTTTCTTATTAATGTTCCGAAACTGACACTACTTATTAAGTATGAAGTCCAGAAAGTCTGACATCGAAGTACCAATAAAATCTTCTCTGCTCCACCTCTATTTACACACACACACACACATACACACACACGCAATCCCAGAAGAAAAAGAGCTAACGTGAAATAAATCATATTTACCAACCACTGTAGTAGTAATAGCCACATGTAACTATTTAAATTTAAATCACTTATTATTGTGCTACTGCTTCAAACTGTCTTGTTGGGTGCCAGTTGAATGATCGTGCAGCAGTAATGTTTTATGTATTTGTGCCTTGGACAGAGGTCCTTTTCCTATATGCTTAGTGGTATCAATGTCTAGAACCAGGTGTTACATGAAACAACCCAATTAATACTACACAGGGTAGAAGGTAATGACCTTCTTGTCCCTTCTAACCTTTCCGCTGTCCAGTGAGGACTGAGAGTGGTATATGACCTGATACTAAGATGGCCACACCAGGGCCTGGGTTTTGGAAGGGCAGTTGTTGATGCTATAAGGACAAATGGTGAGGCTGTATCAATATTTTGACTCTAGAGATCTGTGTTTGTGCTGATCATTCCACATGGATTTCTTGTAGCACCAGGAGAATGTTGGGTCCTAAGCATTTCTGGTTAACCCATTTTGTCACCCTGCACCCCACCCAAAAAATATGTAAAAATCATAGTTAATTATACCAAACACGTCTTATGTTTCTTTTTCTTTCTTTTTTTATTTTGGCTTTTTGGGTAATACCCAGAATTATTCAGGGGTTACTCCTGGCTCTGCACTCAGGGATTACTCTTGCAGGCTCAGGGACCATATAGGATGCCGGGAATCGAACCTGGGGCAGCTGTGTGCAAGGCAAATGTGCAGCGGCTCTCCCCGCTGGACTGTCGCTCCAGCCCCTGAATGACTTATGTTTCTGGATCTTCTTCATTGTCATCTTGTATTTGAATTTTCATTATATTTGATCATTATTTTTCACCACTACAATCACATTTTTAGTCCTCTACTGATTGATGGGCTTTAAAAAAAAAATCAGCAGTGTGCACATGTGTGCCGCCCAGGTTTAGGTGTTGCTGCCGGATACTGATGTCCGAGCAAGCACATGCCTCCCATGTCTCCCCTAGAGATGTTTACTTTCCTGCTCTTATATTTAACACTGGGAATTATTCTGGGCTCGCTCTCTCCACTCTCCACCTATTTTCTTGAGTGCACTATTACACTCTCTCTTTTTCCTCTCTCTCTATTGTTTTTACTTAAAAAAGAAAACCAATGATCAATAGATTTAAAAATAAATTTATATGGAACTAATTTGGACTCAAATGGAAGATGACTCTTTTAAAATCTGTTATTAATGTAATGAGGACCCAGAGAAACCAGTACAGTAGGTAAAGCGATTGCCTTGCACACAGCTGACCTGGATTTGGTCCTTGGCACTGTATAAGGTCCCCAGAGTTAATCCAGGACTGACCCTTAGCAGAGCTAGGAATAAACCAGAGCACCCATGAGTGTGATCCAGAAAACAAAATAATAAGAATAAGAATAATAAAAGTGATGAGAAACTTGGTGAAAATGTAACATTTTACAATATCTATTTGTAGATACCCTTTCATAAAAATCTGTTTTCAGTGGCCCCCTGAGTACCACAAAGAGTAATTCCTGCATGCAGAGCCAGAACAAACCCCTCTTATCTCCTGGCCTTGCCAATAATGGCCAAAAAATAATTTTTTAATTTTCTCTCAGTCTCTAATATTTAAAAACAAAATATTTTTGTAATGCCATTTTTAAAAAAATGAATTTCTGTGATAGCTTGTAAGATTCTTTTCTGATGTTTTAATCTGGACCTTCTTTGGAAGAAACAAATGTGGATTCAATTATGGAAAAGTTCCTTGGCTATTGTTTTTAAAGAATTAAAAGAGCTAATATTCAAGGGAGAAAATGATGTCCCAACACTCTTGGCCACCCAAAGAGTTCTTATTAATTAGACTTCTAGTGAATTCTTCAAGAGACAGCTCTTTTATTTCATAACTGTCTTTCTGTATTCAATAAAACAAAGAATGTGACCCCCCCAAAATAGTCTAGAAATAAGTGAATACTACTCACCAGAAAAGTTATAATAAAAATTTATAATCTTATTTTCCTTCTTAACTTGCAACTAGTCATTATGCAATGAAGTACATGTACCATGTTCCTCTAATTTTAGCTTAGCATTTTCTGGAAGCAACCAAAGGTCCCATCAATTTAGACAGCTGTGATTTCTGCTAACCCAGCTGTGTCAGAATCTAGGAAGAATTTAATCTCAGTTTATGTCAGTTTATGGTAGCATCAACTTCAGATAACTGTTACTATTAATATTGCTATCTTATTTACATTTATCTAAAAAGTTGAGGTGGCTGTCTTTAATAATTAGTGCCGTTCCTATGGTTTATTTTTTTTTTTGCTTTGATTGTTCATGAAAACTGAGCCAAAGCAGAATTCACCGAGCATTGCTGTTTAATTAGCCCCGAAGCATCATTTGCTGTGCAAAGAAAATCAAAATATAGTTATGTATTTTTTTTTCCTTAAACTCCTGCAGACACCTGGATTTGGAATTCCTTTTCCAATTTGGAATTTCTCTTCTCAGGAGCATGTTGACTTGTTATACCTCACAGCACAAAGCAATTAATTTCGTGTAATGGGGCTAGAATCCTTCAGTAGGCATAGTTTCAGAACATGGTCCAGGAGTTGAGATGTTTAAAGTCCTCTTCACATTGTCCTTAGGATAACCCCAGTGTTCATAGATACTTAATGCTATAAGGGATCGATGGAGCAACTCAACAAAAGCATTCCTATTTCCCTTACCCCCACGTGGTTTAAGGAAGGACAACAGAGAAAAATAACTTGTGATTAGAATCACAAAGTTTTGGTTCTGAAATCAAAATCCACATTCATTTTCAGTGAGGAAATTAAGTAAAGTGATGTGAAGTAAAGATGAAATGAAAGTGACAGATTTCTGGCTTTGGCAATTAACCAATAACCAGGCCTGACAGGAACTATGTTGATTTCAGGCAATGAGTAATTCGAATATGAAACTTCATTGCCAGCCAATAATTATCTAAGTGTCGATATTCCCCCAAGTCACATGATCTAACAACATTCCTTTAGAATCTAGTCATCATCTGTTTAAAATGAATCCAGCAATGATATAAGGCCTGACTCCCATTTTGGGGACTGCGCGAGTTGCTATCTATGTGTATTTAAAATAAGTTCTGTTTCTATTATGCTACCCCTCAATTAAAAGGGACTCGGGTAGCCCTCAATGCACACTAGTGGTACACACCAGTAAACAACAGAAGGCAGAGACATCAGACTTGCCCTCAAGAAGCTTAAAGCTGAAGTAGACAATTAAAATGTCTTCCCTTATAACTCAGAGGAAAACAAGAAATTAGAAAACAGAAAAAAAGTCTTTTCTCATAACTTAGAGGACAGTAAGAAATTCGAATCTCTTCAGAATCATTGGCAATCATGGCAATCATAGATCTTATCATTGTTGTAGGACTCAGTGGAACTGTGTGTGTGTGTGTGTGTGTGTGTGTGTGTGTGTGTGTGTGTGTGTGTGTAATGTGAGCTGGAAGAGAAAAGTGATTCCAAAAAAAAGGGAAAAGTGTAACAGGTCAAGACGAAAAAGTACAGTAAAGGGGTAAAAGATGTGTGGTGTATTCCTGGAATACTGAGGGTCTTGTTTGAGAAAAGATTCATTTTGAATGACTATTGGAAGAGGATTCCACAAAGCTGGATAGGCAAAGGTTTTTGTGCCAAGCTAAAAAGTTGAAATTGAATTTCATAGATCATAGAAGGTTTGCTGGTGCTGTCATCTTCAGTGGGAAATAGGCAAAACTCTCTGTGACTCACTTGTGTGATGGCAAGTCTTGGTAACCGCAGCTCTCTGCCTCAACTGATATTACAAAATGCATCTCAAAATATCTTATAAACTCATTTGTATGAAAGTAAAAGAAATCTGAAAACACTAGGGTCTCAAGAAAGTAGCTTTATATATTTATATCCCATGTTCCTTTGATTAAGGGGGCAGTTCCTGGGATAATTTATAGTAACCTGGTCTGTCCCATAGGTGGCTCCAGTGATTAAAGCCAGAATGATGGAGTATGGCACCACAATGGTCAGCTACCAGCCCCCTGGCAGACAAGGTCAATTTTTTCCGTATGGTCATCTCAAATCCCGCAGCAACTCACCAAGACATCGACTTCCTGATTGAAGAGATAGAACGCCTTGGACAAGATTTATAACTTCATTCACTAAGCTGTTTCAATTATCTAGGTAGACAATTGTTGTCATAAACTGTGTGAATGTATTTGTAGTTAGTTCCAAAGTAAATCTATTTCTATATTGTGGTGTCAACGTAGAGTACAGTTTCAAAATCAAGAAAACATTGCACCTTTTAAAAGTCCTTTCTTAAGTTTAGAATACCTCTCTGAAAATTAGTGACAAAAAGGCTGTATTTAATCAATAAGGAAAAGCTTAAAATTGTTATAAATACTTCCTTTAATTTCATATAGCGTGCAAATCAAATTTTATTTTCCCTTTAGAGTTAGTAATGTTGAGTAGTGCCAAAATGCCCCTGAATCATCACAGGTTCTTCGGGTGCAGAGAAAAGGATAAAGTAAACATAAAATGTATGTTGAAAATAAAAACTCTTGCCTTTTTCATAGTATTAGAAAAAAAATTTCTAATTTACCTATAGCAACATTTCAAATGTATTTAAATACATATAATTTTACAAAAGGAAAATATATATTAAAATAAATCCTATTTTGTAACATATAGATTTTTATTTTATATGGGTTATATAAACTGCAGGGGCAGATATAAAACTAAGTCAGATTTTATTTCTTTATTTTAATAGAGGCACAGTAAAACAGTTAGCAAAGTTATTTTGAACTATAGGCCCACACAATTCTCAGAAGTTAGATTCTTTCTTTCTAGTTATGTTATAGCTTATCAAATTTATCATTTTAGTATTGTAAGACAAATACAAGAATACTGCAAGTTCTTTAAAAGAATTGACCAGACTGAGAATAAGATTCTGTTCTCTTTTGTTTTCCAACCCAGTTAGACCCTTCTAAGAAGCATGACAAACCAAGTTTCATTGTGTGTGGGTGAAGCTAGAATATCTACATTCTGCTATTTAGTTCAGCCTGTTTTGAGCAGAAGGTTGATGCAGTTTCTTAAGGCACCTTCCCAAACACTATCTTTCATTAAGTTCAAATTAATTAGGTAAAAATAAAATCTAATCAGCCTGAGCAAAGAGGAGTAAGTGCACTGTAGAATGTGGCAAGCCCAGAAAATTAAACTCTCCTTGGAGGGAAGAGCTCTTGGTGTGAAAATAATGATGTCACCCTGATGCCATATTGCTACAACCCAGGAAGGAGTCATTTACCTCCTGGGAAATTTCTTACCCATAAAAATTTCTCCTGCTCTCAGTTCTCACCTGCTAGGCTCTCTATCACTGGGATCCTAAAGAATTAACTTCTATGCCATATTTGGATTTTTTCTCTTCTAACCAAGAAAAATGAAATGAGCTCCAACTTGAGATGTTTGATAACTTTTTATTTTATTTGCCTCCCACCAAGATCCAAAAGTGACCAGAAAAGGCAGACATAATAAGATTCCTAGAATTTAAAATAATATTTAAAATTCACCCTTTTTGATGGAATATTGTATAACTGAAACCCAATCATGAACAACTTTGAAACTGTGTATCTCACTTTTATTCAATTAAACTAATAATAATGATAATAATAAAATTCACCATTTCCCCAAAAATCTGATAGAAAAAATATGAACTACCAGGAATTTCCATAGTTATGGAATCAGAGTTAAACTTTAAGTACCAGTAGAACTATGAAATCATTTACATGGTCTATGAATAGGAATTTAGATGCATATGCCCTTTCTATATTGCCCAAACAGATCAATAGTCAGAAAGAAAGATAAGCAGACAATATATATATATATTTTTTTAATTGAATCACTGTGCAATAGGCTATTACAAAGCTGTTCATGATTGGGTTTCAGTTATACAGTGTTCCAACATCCATCCCTCCTCCAGTGCACATTTCCTAGCACTAAAAGTACCCCATTTCCCTCCCACCCACCCACAATCTGCCTCAATAGCAGGCACTTTAAGGCAGACAATGTTCTAGTCAGAAATAGAAAGATAGTCAGAGAGGTCTATTGGGAAGAAGGAGGAGCATATCCTTCAATTTAAAGAGGAACAGAGTAAAGCCATAGAATTCAGCCACAAAGTCCAACCCTCTGCATCTTGAGTTTGGTCTAGGAAGCAAATGGATTCCCTATGATTATTAGAGAAAAATCTTTGACTGTGCCCAGAATTTCATGAAAGAATGACCCTCCCTTTTTAGGCTACTATTTCTTTCAAAGAATTGGCCACTGAGGATAAGCCCACAACAGCCCCATCAATCTCAAGTCAGAAGTTCCCACCTGAGAAGCAGAAACACTGTTTTCAAACCCACTGTCTTGCCTGGACTAGACAGTCGTGCCTGTGTCCTGGCATAGACTGACTCCTCTCTGCCTAGGTCTGGGTGCTTGTACCTTACCTATAAACCCTACCAGAATCTGCTGCTTTTTTACTTGTTGGCATGACATTTTTCAAAAGAGGAATAGTTGTGCCTGTATTTGAAATTCTAGCAAAATCATTCTTACTTATAGTTGTTCCTTTCCACTGCACCCCCCCACACCTCCCCATCTCCTGTTCTTTACAGATCCTTCCCCAATGATGCAGGAAGCCTGGCTCAGATCTGAGCAGGGAAATCCTTACTGATGGTAGCCTAGGAAAGAAGGTAAAGAATGGCCTCATGGTTCTAGTGGTTTAATAAATATCATCAAAAGACGTTAGTCTGTGACCCACTCAGGATGGAGGAAGGAAGGAAGGAAGGAAGGAAGGAAGGAAGGAAGGAAGGAAGGGAAGGAAGGAAGGAAGGAAGGAAGGAAGGAAGGAAGGAAGGAAGGAAGGAAGGAAGGAAGGAAGGAAGGGAAGGAAGGAAGGAAGGAAGGAAGGAAGGAAGGAAGGAAGGAAGGAAGGAAGGAAGGAAGGAAGGAAGGAAGGAAGGAAGGAAGGAAGGAAGGAAGGAAGGAAGGAAGGAAGGAAGGAAGGAAGGAAGGAAGGAAGGAAGGAAGGAAGGAAGGAAGGAAGGAAGGAAGGAAGGAAGGAAGGAAGGAAGGAAGGAAGGAAGGAAGGAAGGAAGGAAGGAAGGAAGGAAGGAAGGGAGGGAGACAGTTTTGAACATCAGCCCAAATTCCCAGTGTCAAAGGCCTTGATGTGGGACCATTCTTTATCCATTTTTGAAAAGTTTGGTTTTAGCTTTAATAAGAATTGGCATGGCCATTTTTATTTATATAGCAATATTGTGTTCGTTATTTTAAGTTACTTGAAAAAAAGGGTGGTATGCCTTTACCTGAAACACAAATGGGGTGGACCTCATGCGTTGTCACAAGGGTGTGAGAGAGAAAAGGAATTTAATGCGTGTGTATCTGTGTTGCCTTTATTAGAGTGAGAGTCCTGACTTGTCACCTCAGCCTGGGGTTGTGCACTTTAGATCTGAACTGTACAGTGTTGCAAACCAACATGTCTTGCTGTAAAAGCTTATACAATATCTTACTGGTATGTCTTTTTCTGTGTGGTAGCTATACTGATATCCCAAGAGCTACATTTGCACCTGTCCCTACACGCACTCTGCCCTCTCTCTGCTGAACTATAGCCCTCCACAGCTCTAATGGAGATCCTGCCCCTCAGCTAAACTCCCAACTGAGAAATCCCCTTTGAGACTTTTGGGATCTCACAAAAGGCAAGGTGAGTGCTTCTTCACCTCTGGAAATAGAAGAGGCCACTTATGGAGAGTGCCAGACAGTATTGCAGGGACCGGCACTGCTGGGGTTTGTTTGGAGTAGCATCTGCTGCTCAGAATGTATATCAAGGAAGCATGGGTGTAAATATAGGGGCGGGGCAAGGAACTGGGGCACCTCGCAGTGGGTATCATCTTGCACGCGCTCTTCTGTTTTCAAATGCTAAGTACAAACTCAGTGTGTTTATTAGTTAACGTGTGCCAAAAATACTGTCCCCAATTGGTATTTATCAAAGATGTCAACTTCCCAACATTACTCCATTACTAAAGATTGAAAAAATAAAAAAACTATAAATATGTGGCAACCTGTTCTTACCAAATATAAACTTGTGTATGATCAAAGTATTTTACCTGTGTTGTCTCTCTAAACCCAAATAAATGTGTAAATGTGGACGCAGCTTGGGCTTGGATGCTTATTTCTGACTGGGCCGTGTTGGGGAGATAGTTTTTAGTGAATTATCTATGGAAAAGGTCACTTGATATGTGATCCAGATTGTCTTTGGGAGAAGAAAGAACATTGTTGGTCTACTCTGGTTCCCTAATAATGCTACCTTTTAAATATAATATATAATGAAATTATTTTGTTCCCATGACCTGATGGAATGGTTTGAGGCTCTTTATGTTCCTGGAGCAACCAGGTGCCCTTGGGCTCTACTTGCATGAGACAGGTCATATGGAGATGTTACTGGTGCCTGCTTGAGCAAATCAATGATGAACGGGAAGACAGTGATACAGTGAAGGAAATATATATAATGAAAAGTCTCACATACATACAGCAGTGGAGAAATAGTAGAATGTTCGCCTGTGTAATTTCCACCACTACCAACAGCTACTCACTCCTATTACTCTGTTTCTTCTCTCCATACCAAATTACTTTAACACAAAACTGTCAAATGACTTTTTTTAAAAAGGGTGTGAGGGGCCAGAGCCATGTACAGCGGGTCAGACCTTTGCTTTGCACCCAGCTAACCGGAGTTCAATCCCAGGCAACCCATATGGTTCCCCAAGTCTGCCAGGAATGATTCTTGAGCACAGAACCAGGAGTAAGCCCTGAGCATAGACAGGTATGCCCCCAAAAAAAAAAAAAAGAAAGAGAGAAAGAGAGAGAGAAAGAGAGAGAAAAAGAAAAGAAAGAAAGAAAGAAAGAAAGAAAGAAAGAAAGAAAGAAAGAAAGAAAGAAAGAAAGAAAGAAAGAAAGAAAGAAAGAAAGAAAGAAAGAAAGAAAGAAAGAAAGAAAGAAAGAAAGAAAGAAAGAAAGAAAGAAAGAAAGAAAGAAAGAAAGAAAGAAAGAAAGAAAGAAAGAAAGAAAGAAAGAAAGAAAGAAAGAAAAGAAAGAGAAAGGAGGGCTGCATGTATAGCTTGAGGTACCTGAGTGACAGTACCAACGAATGGGTAGGGCATTTGCCTTGCACACTGCAGACCCAGATTTGATCCTGAGCCCCCATTTGGTCCCTTGAGCACCACCAGGAGTCATCCCTGAGTGCAGAACTGGGAGAAAGCCCTGAGCACCGCCAGGTGTAGTCCAAAAAATAACAAAATGAAAAGGGCTAGGGGACTTGAATATAATTATTACCTCTAAGATTATGCTATCAAGTGTTCCATTATTGTTCTCCAATATCTCCAACTCTCAGCTTCAGCAAAAGCCATCCCTGTGTCCTGTCCCCAGAAGCCCCAGAGAACCCCCACACTGTTAGGACAGCTGACAATGCAGTACACAGTACAGCATCAACTGCACCTAGCTATCATAGGATGTTGTGTGTGGTTTCGTGGTTTTGAGTTTGTTTTTGGACTTCTGAGGACTGTGAGTTTTGAAAGTATGATAGATTTGGGATCTGGAGTGATAGTGCATGGAAGGGCACTTACCTTACATGTAAGTGCAAGACTGGGCACCGCTTATGATGCACCGAGATTGCCAAGAGTGATCCCTGAATTCAGAGTCTGGAGTAAGCCCTGAACACAGTTGGGTCTAACCCATTCCCCCCCACCCCAAAAAAGGGGAGAATTTTATGTGTTATCTTCTCCCCAGAAAAGTTAGACAGGTTAAGGCCAAAGTGATAGCATAGACAGTAGGGCATTTTCCTTGCATGCAGCTGACCCAGGGGTCTATTCATGGTATCCTATATGGTCCCCTGAGTACTGTCAGGAGTAATACCTGAACGGAGAGCCAAAAGTAATCCCTGAACACCACCAGGTGTAGTCCCAAAACAAAACAATGAGGGAGAGAAAAAGAGAGAGAGAACTTTATACAGGTTAAAATGTACATAGTGTTGATAGAGATATGTCTGTTAGATCAGCTCTGCCTTATAGGTCTGGGCCACCTCTCAAACCTGAGACCCTTCAATGCTACTGATGCAATGGAGGGTGGGCATAAAGGCCAGGATGACAGTGAGGTTTTTAAAAAAGGTTTTAGTGTTGCTCAGTCAGGAGCCAAAGGACAAACTCCGAGGAGGAGGGGTCCTGTGTTTGATCTCTTTCCCCCCTGCACCTGGGAAGCATCACCCTTGCCTTCTCACTCAGGAGCACTCACTCATGGGTGCTGTTTCAACAATCATCTTCTGAGGTTTCCGTGTGGATTAAATAATGTTATGAATAACATCAATTACTTCCAATTGTGTAGGGAAAATTCCAAGCAAACTAAACTATTCCACCCTTTGCCAAAATTACATCATACTGAATTTTTATTTAAAATATATGTATATGGTTGATTGATTGGCAAGAACCTGTTTCCAGTTAATATAGCCTTCCCCAGGAACTGTGCAAAGGTTTTCTTTCTTCTTTTACTTCTTTCTCCATGGTAACCAAGAGCATTTTGATTAAAAAAAGTCAATGACCTCTAAGAAACATAATCAATAACCAATCCCACCATTAGGTCAAGAGCTCCTGCAGTCCTAACCTTCCTCCCTGTCCCCCCATTCACGTCATGGAAGGAGAGAAGGGCATAATAATCTCCTCAATCTATTTTCACACTCTTCAAAAGTGCCATAGCAGGAGAGGACAATTCAGGAATTTGCCTATCCACAGAATGTGTAATTAAAACAAGAACTTTCTCAACCTCTATAATGGTTAAGTTGAGAAAATTCATGCACTTATGCACAAGACAAAGTTACCGTGCCTTATTTTGACCTTCTGGTACTCTGTAATTATTAAAGGCTTTTCTTTCAACTCTGCATTATATGAACTTTCTCTAATCACCCCACCTATATTAGGTGGTTTTATATAGCACTTTTTAATAGCACTTAAATGTGCTATTAAGTGATTATCACATTTAAAAAATATTTTATTATACCGCCATGAGATATACAATTACTAAGACGTTCAGTCCATGTTTCAGTCATACATTGTTTCAGCACCAATCCCCTCCACCAGTGCCCATTTCCCACCAATGTCCCCGATTCCCTCCCCTCTCCCCTAGCCTGCCTCTATGGAGAGTTCTTTATCACTTCTCTCTCTCTTTTTCTTTCTTATTATCACATTTTTACTTGGACTTTTTACATTGGACTTAAATTTCTTTCATAAATTTGATTCCTTAAATTTAAAAATTATTTTTCCCAAAATATAATTTTTTTTCATCCAACTCAAATTATTTTGAGTTGGATGAAAGAACTGCATACTCCCAATCAGTGAACACACCAAGTTCTAAAATTAAATTCTAAACAGTGTTCAGTTTAACTCAAGTTTTAGCTCAACTCACTGTGTCTGAAGTAGTATTTGTACTCTCCGTTACTAGGAGCAGCCAGGGAAGAGCTGCTCTTTTCAAACGCTTGCCTACTAAAACATAAATGTATGAAATATTAAAAATATGTATACATATTATGATACCAATATCCAAGATCAAGTGAAACATATATCAGGAGGTCCTGTCAAAGGTGGAAATTATCACAAATGTGTGGGATTCAGAGGCTAGGTAAGACAGAAATGGAACAGTGTGCTAACAATTCTTGAGGGTACTAATGCCAACCTAGAACTGAGCATTAAATAGAGGCAAAAAGATACACATGACAACCCTTTAATGTATGTTCTGTAATCCATAGTCTGGAGGGAAGGAAAAGAGAGAGAGAAATGGAAAGAAATCAAGAACCTGCCATGGAGCAGGGCTGGGGGGGGGAGGGAACCGGGGACGTTGGTGGTGGGAGATGGGCACTGGTGGCGGGATGGGTGCTGCAACACTGTTTGACCAAAACCCAGATATGAACTTTTTAATTGTGTATCTTTGTAATTTTAAAAAAAAAAAATTAAAAAAAAACAAAGTAAAAAATGCTGGACAATATAAAGCAAAAAAAATATGTATACACTTATAGACTATGCACATACATTTATATAGTCATATCAATTAATGGTGAATACGTATTCTGAAAAACATATCATTAGATGCTTTTGTCATTGGAACATCACAAAGTGCGTGCTGTTCCTCAAACATTTGTTTAAATTTTTTAAAATATTTTATTATACCACTGTGAGCTGGCTGTGAGAACCACAGCCAGCAACCCCGGAAGAGAAACATTCCAGGCATACAGCTGTGTCAACAAGCGGCCGCTTTGAGGCCACAACAGTCTTAGATAATACTGGAAGTTGGAACCAAGTCCTTCCCAGATCTTTCACATTTATACACTGTATACAGGTCTATGCAGGTTCTAGCCATAGCCCATCATCCCAGTGAGCCTAGCAAGAAGCCAGAGGAACCCCCCACACCATGAGGTCAGTCATTCTCAACATCCGGACTCCACAGCTCCTCAGAGCTCCACCCAAGAGAAAAGCTGATCTCTCCCCATTGAGGTTCATCAGTAAATGCATGAGATGAGAGCCTACTACTGAGAGTATACCACCTGCACAGCAGAGCCTGGCAAACTACCCGTGTTATATTTGATATGCCAAAAACCAGTAACAATTATAGACCTCATTCCCATGACCTGAAGGAATGGTTTGAGGCTCTTCGTGTTCCTGGAGCAAACAGATGCCCTTGGGCTACACTTGCTTGTGACAGGACGTATGGATATGTTACTGGTGCCTGCTAGAGCAAATCGAATAACAATGGGAAGACAAGTGATACTAGTGAAGTGATACCACCGTGAGATATACAATTACAAAGATGTTCATGTTTGGGTTTCAGTCATACAGTGTTCCAGCAACCATCCCTCCACCAGTGCCCATTTCCCACAACCAATGTCCCCAATTCCCTCTCCCATCTCCTAGTCTGCCTCTATGGCAGGTTCTTTGTCTCTTCTCTCTCTCTTTTCTCTCACACACACACTTATCTTACACATTGTGTCTTGTAATATATACATTTAGAGGTTATCATGTGTATTCCTTAGCCTAGATTCAATGCTCAGTTCTGGGCTGGTATCATTTTCAATGATTATTAGCACCATGTTCCCTATTCTGTATTCCTCAAACATTTGTTTGTTTGTTTTTTTGCTGGCATAAAAATTTGCTAGACCCCTTGGAAGAGGAACTGAATCATGACTTCCCAGTGCTCCTGTAGTATTCTGGGTTGTGTGTGCTACCATGTCCCCAGGCTTACTTTGTGATTGTTGTCATATATATGAAATCATTAGTTAACCAAAATGCTGTTGTGGGATGCAGATTCAATATGGACAGAACTACATAGTCACAAAATTTATTAGACTTAAATAGACTTAGTGTTCCAACACTACATTTCTAAATCATGCCAGTTATTGGTGGAATAAATACATGCCAACTGGGGCTGGAGCGATAGTCAAGTGGGTAGGGCGTTTGCTTTGCACTCAGCCGGCCCATGCCAGCCCAGGTTCGATTCCCAGCATCCCATATGGTCCCCCGAGCACCGCCAGGAGTAATTCCTGAGTGCAGAGCCAGGAGGAGAAACTCCCTGAGCATTGCCAGGTGTAACCCAAAAAAGAAAAATAAATAAATAAATACATGCCAACTAATCAATAGCTCCGGACTTAAGTTTAAAGGAAACCGAGGCTAGGGATATGACTCAGCAGTAGTGTACATGTCTCTGAGCTCAGTTCCTGGCACAATAATAAATAAATAAACAGTAAACAAACAAAAAGAACCGGAAGGTTCAACTTTCCTAAAATTAAACAGTGACTATAAAAACATACTGTGAGTTTTGTCCACTTAACAGACAAATGCCTAACAAATGACTGCTTGCAGGGGAGAACAGGCTGAGTGAATGTCGCTAAGGAGGGCAGCGATTGCCCAGGAGTGGGTCATGTCACCCTCCCCGCCACTTTGTCCCACTGTTCAGCCTTCTCCCAACCCCTGAGCTATCATTACACCAGTGACCTCAGGTGTAATAATACGTCCCTGGTAAAGGAAAAAGGTAAAGTTGCTTTTAAAAGGTAAGTAACTCCAAATGGACAATTTTCTGCTATGGTAACTGTTATATGAAAGGATAGATAAGATAAAATTGTTGATATGAAGAAGCGCTGGGTATGGGAAGAGAAGTAGGTCAAGATTAAAAGGAAGGAAGGGAGGGAGGGAGGGAGGAAGAGAGGAAGGAAGGAAGGGAGGGAGGGAGGAAAGAAGAAAGAGAGGGAGGGAGGGAGGGAAGGAGGGAGGGAGGGCATTCCTTCAGCACTGGCTGCTCCTCAGCTGAGGACTCCTTGGCCTTTGCCCATTCCTGGCCTCACTGAATCCCAATTCCAGTCAACTCCTCTCATTTATCAAATCTCCCTCTAGAAGTAAAGACCCTCAACAGGGAACTGCTGCAATGACCTTGCTTGTGTCACCCAAAGTCAACAAAACAGATCAGTACATAACTACTCTGAAACTCCCCTCCCCACAGGGTGCTGGTGCTTGAAACTGTTCTCCAGTTGCTTCTGTCTGTGACTAGTTTGTGGTTCCATTACGAGGGCAGAACAGACCCTCTCATCACAGACTGGGGACCTGGAAAGACAGAAAGATTCTCTGTCAGATTGCAGACTCTGGACGAGGGACCCAGGCAAAATGAAGGCAGCTCCAACCTGAAGCCAAGTATAAAGCTTAGACCCCTGGAGAAAGGGGGCCCATCAGAGGGGCCGTCCTCTCCAAAGCTGTGCCCTGGTATGAGGCTAAGAGCCCTGGAGAAAGGGGCCCATCAGAGGGGCCATCCCTCCTCCTCGAAGCTGTGTCCTGATATGAGGTTCAGAGTCCTGGGGAAAGGGGCCCATCAGAGGGGACGTCCCTCCTCTCTCTCGAAGCTGTGTCCTGATATGAGGTTCAGAGTCCTGGAGAAAGGGACCCAACAGAGGGGCCGTCCCTCCTCTCAAAGTTGTGCTTCCTTGCTGTTGTTCATCAGTGCCCTGCTGATATCTTGGTAGAGTTCCAAACTCTGCTCACCTTTTTGAGATAAAGCATAAATCTGGGAACTCTAATTCCATCAAATCTTTCAAATTCCCTGAATTGACAACATCCACTTCAGAACACTTCATCATACTTTAATAAATACCCTCATTAAGGTATTTATGTAGATACCTTAATAGACCATTCACAAGTCAAACGGACAACTGAAAAAATGGTGGATTTGGGGTGTGGTCAACAGGTTGTTAGACACTATTGAACCACCAATAGTGTTTTTCAGTTTTGATTTCCTGTAGATCCTGGTGCCTGTAATGTTGGAGCTCTCATTCTTTTTTTAAAAAAAACATTTTATTATACCACCGTGAGATATACAATTACAACGTTGTTCACGTTTGGAGGTTTCGGTCACACAGTGTTCCAGCACCCTGCCCTCCACCAGTGCCCATCACCCACCACCCATTTCCCCAATTCCCTCCACCCTCCCATATCCTGCCTAAATGGCAGTTTCATTATCTCCTCTCTCTCCCTTCTCTCTCTCTTCGTTCTCTTACACATTGTGGGTTGCACTACATACACTTAGAAGCCATCGTGTGCATTTTTTTGCCTGTATTTAATGCTCAGTTCTATGTTGGTATCAGACCTTTTGACATTTATTCACACATGTTCCCTTCTCTATCTTACCTAACCTCTACTCCCACACGCTTGTGGTAATTTCCACTTTTGGAAAGATCACCTGGTATATTTATGTCATGCAAATAAATGCAGTCATTCTATGTCTCTCTCTTTCCTCTTACTAATTTCACTCAACATGATTCTTTCCATGTCCATCCATTTATAGGCAAATTTCATAACTTCATTTTTCCTGACAGCTGCATAGTATTCCATTGTGTAGATGTACCACAGTTTCTTTATCCAGTCATCAGTTCTCGGGCATACTGGTTGTTTCCAGGTTCTGGCTATTGTGAATAGTGCTGCTATGAAAATAAAAGTGCGGATTGTGTTTCCGCTGTGTGTTTTTGGCTTCCCAGGGTATATTCCCAGGAGTGGTATGGCTGGGTCGAAGGGGAGCCCAAGTTCTAGTCTTTGGAGGAATGTCCATATTGTTTTCCAGAAAGGTTGTACAAGTCGACATTCTCACCAACAATGTATGAGAGTCCCCTTTTCCCCACATCCATGCCAGCACTTGTTGCTTTTATCCTTTTGGACATGGGCCATTCTCTGTGGTGTGAGGTGATATCTCATTGTTGTTTTGATTTGCATCTCTCTGATGATTAGTGATGATGAGCATTTTTTCATATGCCTTTTGGCCATTCGAATTTCTTCCTTGTCAAAGTTTCTGTTCATCTCTTCTCTCCATTTTCTAATGGAGTTGGCTGTTTTTTTCTTATATAGCTGTACCAGTGCCTGATATATCCTGGATATTAACCCTTATCAGATGGGTATTGGGTGAATATTCTTTCCCATTCTGTGGACTGTCCTTCTATCTTGGTCACTGTTTCTTTTCGAGGTGCAGAAGCTCTTCAGTTTCATGTAGTCCCATATGTTTATATTTTCTTCTAGTTGCTTTGTTAATGGTGTTTCACCTTTGAAGATGTCTTTAGCTTCAATGTCGTGGAGGTTTTTTCCTATATTTTCTTCAACGTACTTTATGGATTCAGGTCTGATATTGAGATCTTTAATCCATTTTGATCTGATTTTTGTGCAAGGTGTTAGACACAGGTCCAAATTCATTTTTTTACATGTAGCTGTCCAGTTTTCCCAGCACCACTTGTTGAAGAGGCTTTCCTTACTCCAGTTTGGACTCTTTGCACCTTTATCAAAGATTAACTGATCATGTCTTTGAGGGTGGGTGTCAGGATACTCAACTCTATTCCATAGGTCCACAGGGAGCTCTCATTCTTGACTGCTCATATTATTGCAATTGAGCCAGGCAGGTACTACATTACCTTCACTTTGTCAGTGAAAATAAGAGATTTTCATCTTTTTTTCCATTTAAAGGTATTAGCCTGTAAAATCTCCTTTGATGGTTCAAATAATTAAAAGCCATCACAGCTGAATGAGAAGCTGTGACAATGAACTCATCAAAACTACCTATTGGCTCCACTCTGTTGACTTTAGATGTAAGTGAGTCACGAGACTGTTTCACTATCTGGACACTTCCCATGTCTGAGTGAGTGGATGGTGATTCTTTTGTTTTTTTACACTTTAATTCCCTAAAATTTCTCTATCCATGATTCAAATAAATGTATATGTTTGGTGCCATCTGCTGCTGCTTTGAAACAGTTCTCAGCAACATAAATCAAAATATTCATTTAGGAAAAGTACTTGGTTTAACATCTGTCCTTGCTTATGCAAAGGAAGCTCTGGTGGAATATGACTTTATAAACTCACAGTGTGTCTAGACTTTTGTTGTCTCAGTACTGGTTTGTGGTAAAGAATACAGGGAGAGAGGAATAAGAAGAGAATGAAACAAAGGAACTTCCGCTTGTTTTTCACATCTCTGTCCTGAAAAGATATCAGGGCGGGTTTTGTTATTTCTGCTGATGTGCTCCAATGACCAATTATCTATTGTATTTTAAGACTAAATAAAGAAAAGGGTTGTTTTCATCACCAAAACAAGATTATTCCAAATTATGAGACTGGAGGTGTTGGTTTAGTGGTGAGCATAGCTGCCTCCAAATTATATGAGACTTAAAAAAGATGCCGCCATTCAAGAGCCTCAACTGATTTTTATTACAATATAAAAAGATTTCAAGTCATTCAGCACAATAATTTCCTACAATAAAATGACAAGGCAGAGGGGGTCAATGACGGGAGCTGGGGGGGCTCTAGGTGACTCTCTGCATGCTCCTGTCACTTATTAAAGCACCGAGTCCTCAGGAACATCAATGGTTAAATGAACACAGATCTGATTTAGTAAATGTTAGAAGGGAGGAACTGGAAGCTGACAGCTCTGCCAGGAGAGATGGAATCATGTGTTTCTATTTCTCTCATCTCAGGCAGCAGTAAATGGAGCAGCTGGGATCAGATGTCTGGCTTCAGATACAGACTCAGACACTTATTAGCTGTGTGATCCGGAACAAATCTCTCAGCATTTCTGAACCCCAGTCCACTCACCTGAAAAATTGAGGACAAGTAGAGCATTTAGGGTCACATTAAAGACTCAAACAAAACGAAAACCCAAAGCCTGGAAGATAGTGAATATTCAATACATGATCATCATGTTTGGAACTTCTGTCTATCAGGTTTCCAGCCTAAACCAAAGGGACTCACCCAGAGATGATTGAGCACATAAAGGATGAGCCACGTATCCCTGGAGAAAGTCACTTTCAGAAGCATCACTGAGGACAAGAGACCAGTGACAAAGGCTACCTTAGTCTTTGCTTTAATAAAGTCTGAAAAAAAGATCCAGAGGTCTGGGCAGGATAGCTGAGGAAATAAAGAAAAGCAGGAGGAAACTAGTGATTTTAGTTGAGATGAAGAACAGGTCATAGAAGCAACCCCTGGGCCAACGCTAATCCTTGACTCCTACAGGCAAACTCATGTCAGAATTAGATAGAGCCAAAGGACATGAATGTCATCTAGAGTATGGGAATTGCAAAGCTCGCCTAGCACCAGCTTTCTCCTAATGAGAATCACCAGAGACACTTGGCAAAACGGAAAAGGGACTTGGTTCCCCACAAGTCATTAAAATGTTTCCAAGCACCTGAACGATATCTCCAGGCTGAGAGCAGCTGCCCCATAAGCTGACTTCTAGGTGTTCAGTCCTTGGTGCCACCACATGTGATCCTGGCAGCTCTGCTCTCTGTGACCCCGGGGCCACTAGTCACCCCAACCACACTGCATTCAAATCTGGCCCAGCACCACAACTAAGGAAGTTTGAGTCCCAGTGCAAAAAAAAAGGGAGGGGGGACAACCTCTGGTGAGCCAGTTTTGTGTGTGTGTCCTTGTATCATTGCAATGAAGGGAAGGGGGAAGGGGGAGGAGAGGGGGCAGAAATGAAACCTTTATTAGAATAAAAAAAAAATCAAGTGTTTCCAAAGGCTAGAAAAGCAAGGAGCAAAAGTGTTCAAAGTCTGCATTGATGGTAGACCCTGCCAGTGACGTGCTGCCATTACTCTTGGCCTTGACGCACATGTTGATAAACACCAAGAAATGGCATCCTGGCATGGACTGGATCCCACTTCTGTACTTGGAATCCTGTTTTGCACGTTTGGAAAAAAAATTGCCATCTCCATTAAAGTGTCAGAACCCCTGGCTCCTAGCTATGAAATAAAAATCCAAAGCTTATTACAGTTGGCAAGGAAACAGTCTTCAAGAGGAACTTTTAAGACAGTGTGCCCTTATGAATTCCAAGAAAATTCAATTCTACAACTGCTAGTGTCTTGAAGTATGGTTCAAAGAATATCTTTCAATTGGATTTCATTCCATGCAAAGGACACCTTGCTTTTCTCTTGATTCCCTTATATGTTCCTCGTAGGACTGAGGAAATGAATAGAGGAAATGAATGAGGAAATGAAGAAATTCCCCCAATAGGAGTTGTCTTTAGGTTGTTTTTATTTAAATGGGTGCATGAGGTTTACATTGTGTCGGTAGTGTGAAGACAAATTGGAGAGAGACAAACCATTCCTCACTGCATCTCCACAGCCAGCTGTGCTGATACCATGTCTGCAGAAAGGCAGATGGTTCTGATTATTATTTAACAGCTAAGATATAAAGAAAGTTTCCTTTCCGAAAAAAAATATTTCTTTACTTCTTTCTTTTCCTCCTTTCTTTTCCTTCCTTTCTTCCTTTCTTTCTAGAAGGAAAGTTTCTTGACTTCACTTTTCCCCCCAAAGGAAGGCAGCCATCCATGTTAAATATATATGGAAAATAAATCATCAGTCCTCAGACTAAGGTGGGAAATCAAATTGTGACATTGAGTGATTACCACTGTTCTTGTTATATGAACTATAATCATTGTTTTATAAAACTATTTCCTTAGAGGCTGAAAGAATAGTACAGCTTATAGGGCGATGTTTTGCATCACCTTGCACCCCCAAGTACCACCAGGAGTGATCCCTAAGCACAGAGCCAGGAATAAGTCTTGAGCACTGCAGGGTGTGACTCAAAAACAAATAAAAATGATCTACTTAATTAGTATATTAATCATGTAAAGGACCCCAACCCATAGACACCATAATGTGGTAGTTAAAGCAACCCTGAATGAGAGAATGTGGGGTGGAGGAAGTTGCAAAGGCAAAGTCTAAATCTGTTGTAGACAGACCTGAATCAAAGACTGAATTGAAGGATTCTAGAAGTTCCTTCGATCCTTTTTGAATAGGGGCAAAATCCCCTACTTCTTAACATGTGATCTATCTCTCTTTGGGATTTATGAATGTCTTTTCCTCATTTTTAAAATCGGTTTAGCAGAGGGTTACTAAGGATCTGTGTGGCCAACTACTCTTCCCTTTTCTCTAGTTCTGCCTGGTGCCTGTTCCTTTGTTGTGGCATAAGACTCAATCCCTGAGCAGGAGAGATCGTCTAGCACGTAAGATGCTTGCTGGATCCAGAGAGATAGTACAGCGGGTAGGGCATTTGCATGCGTATTTGTTGGTCTTGCATGCGGCCAACGCAGGTGCAATCCCCAGCATCCAATATGGTACCCTGAGCATGGCCAGGAGGCCAGGGGTAATTCCTGAGTGCAGAGCCAGAAGTAATCTCTGAGCATCACTGAGTGTGACCCAAAAAAGCACTACACACATACACACATATGTATATATACATATATATACACTCACACACATATGTATAAAATATGCTTTTATATGTATAAAAGATGCTTACCTTGCATGTTGTTGAAGCCCATTCAAATCCCAGCACCATGTATTGTCCCCTGAGCACAGTCAGGAGTGCTCCTTGAGCACAGAGCCAGAAGTAAGCTCTGAGCCCTGCCAGGTATGGCCTTGAAATATCAAATAAACAACAAATCAAAACCCAACAAATAATGATGGATTTGCTGCTGAAGAGGTAGCAAGATGCATCCATTCACTAGGGATGTGGTTATTTCCTTCCCTGGGTAGCTCTTCATCTAAGTCAAGGGTTCAGTTGCCATACTGGTTTGTTTGATACATTTCTACCAAAAAAAAGTATTCATGCATCATGCATGCTGGGAGCAGGTTTTACTTCAGCAAACTCATTAATAAAGACTTTATTGGTTTCTATTTAGAGAGAGCCCCATGAGGGGCAGAGAGATAATCACGTATTAAGTGGTAAACGGCAGCCACCTGAGACCACAGACCCTGGGTTGATCGATGCCACCAGCGCTGCTTTTGTCACCAAGTTGTACTGTGGACTGTTGGAGTACACACCCTGGCCTTCTGTTTTTTTTTCTTTTCCTCAATGAAAAATCTAATTGTGTAAACATTAGGTGAAGGTTCAGATGATGGTGTGATCAAGCACAGTTCTCTGGGTTCATCCTGAAGATCAGGGCAAAGGGAAGGGAAGTGGGTTGCTGTGAGCTCTGCAAGTTTTGCAGGCAGCCCCACTAGGGGCACTGGTTATTAATGTAACACACGCACACACAAACACACACACACACATACACACGCCCAGCATTGCTACTACTGGCAGTGCATTTGTCCACTTAATCATTCATCTAGAAGACAAATATTTATCCAGTATACTGCAGAGGAAATGACAAGAAAAAGACGAGCATAATTCATGTTGTCAAGGGGGTACACCTTGAAAGCACATCAATTTTTAAATATTTTATTATACCACCGTGAGATATACAATTACAAAGATGTTCATGTTCGGATTTTGATCTTACAGTGTTCCAGCACCCATCCCTCCACCAGTGCCCATTTCCCACCACCAATGTCCCCAATTCCCTCCTCCCCTCACCTAGCCTGCCTCTATGGCAGTTCTTTATCTCTTCTCTCTCTCTCTCTCTCTCTCTCTCTCTCTCTCTCTCTCTCTCTCTCTTACACATTGTGGATTGCAGTACATACATTTAGGGGTTATCATGTGTATCTTTTTGCCTATATTCAATGCTCAGTTCTAGGCTGGTACTATCACTTTTGACAATTATTAGCACACTCTTCCCTTCTCTATCATACCTAACCTCTGACTCCCACACGTTGTGGTAGAATCCACCTTTAACAAGACCTCCTGATCCATGTTTTGCCTGACTTTGGAGAGCACATGAATTTTTTAAACACAAAACTGTAACTTCAGAGCATGATGGTACACGTTGTGATGAGACCCCATGATAGTCATTTTCTGATCAATTAATTAATGAACTGAGATCCAAAAGATGACAGACATAAGTAAAGAGGGAAAGACTAGTGTGTCAGAGAGGCAAGAGCTGATTTAAGCTCCCTGATTGGGGATGGGTGAGGGGGATGCTGAAACCATGATTAGCAGAAGAGACTCTTAGGTGTTTGACTCCTGTATTTCTTCTGTAGCTAGAGAGCACGAGTCGTTCTATTGTTCACCACTGTAATTCCAGTGTCAAGAAGAAGAACCAGTACCTGACTGTCAGGGCTCAAACTAGAAGAGTGAACAAGGAGCTTGGAGGGGAGCCAAACTTGGGCCAGGGGCTGGAGGGATTTAAAGATCATATTAAGACGCGTGCCTTTTGTCCAAAGAAGGATGAGCAGAGAGGCAAATTTTGATTTTGAAGGAGAACTGTTTAAAATGTGGAAGGAGGGACTGAGGATGCAATATAGTGGCAGAGTACTTGCTTGCATATGTGAGACCCTGGGTTTGATTTCCAGAACCACATAGTCCCTCAAGCAGTATCCCCTTGAGTGATATGCTAGGAGTACCCCCTGGACACAACCGGGTATGAACTGTTAGCCTTATTTAGTTGTTTGCTTGCTTGTTTGGGGGCCATATCCCATGGTGCTCAGGGGTTACTCCTGGCTCTGAGCTCAAAAATTCCCTGGTGGTGCTCAGAGAACAACATGGGATGCCAGGAATCAAACTCAGATCAGCCACTTGCGAGGCAAATGCCAACTCTCTGTACTATCTTTCAAAACCCTGTCTTATTAGTTTTTTTTTTAATTTTCTATTAGTGCCTGCCTCAATGCCTTCACATAAATCAGTGTTACTCTTCCTGTTCTGGGTCAAGATCATATTTTTCTATTTTTGGTTTGCTTGGAGGCCACAGGTGGAAGTGGTCTGGGGCTATTCTTAGCTCAGTGCTAGGGAGGGTGGGTGGCATTGCTTCCAGAGGACCTTCAAAGACCACGAAGTACCAGAGACCATTCCTGACCTCCTACATACAAAACTTGTGATCCCACATGGAGCTCCTTCTGACTCCATTTTTTGGTGTGTTTTAAGACTGAGTCAAGCCACAGCTTCAGACCATGTTTAGCGTCCTCCCATACAAGTTTCAAAGAGTATGATAATGGGGGCCAGAGCAACAGCACAGTGGGTAGGGCATTTGCCTTGCATGCAGCAGACCCAGGTTCCGTCCTCGGCATCCCATATGGTACCCTGTTGGGTGACATGCCCTACTGAGCTTTAGGCTCTGGCTTATGTGAATAACTACTCCCGACTTTAGGGAATTTCCAAAGCAGACACCATGGGAGCTTGGTCAGAATTGGATTGATTTCATAATTTTGCGGTATAAATATTTTTTAATTTTTTATTTTTTTAATTAAAAAAGATATACAATTAAAAAGTTCATATTTGGGTTTTGGTCATACAGTGTTCCAGCACCCATCCCGCCACCAGTGCCCATCTCTCACCACCAACGTCCCCGGTTCCCTCCCCCTTCCCCAGCCCCTCCTTCATGGCAGGTTCTTTATTTCTTTCCATTTCTCTCTCTCTTTCTCTTTTCCTTCCCTTCAGACTATGGATTACAGAACATACATTAAAGGGTTGTCATGTGTATCTTTTTGCCTCTATTTAATGCTCAGTTCTAGGTTGGTATTAGTACCCTCGACAATTGTTAGCACCCTGTTCCATTTTCTGTCTTACCTAGCCTCTGACTCTCACACGTTTGTGATAATTTCCACCTTTGACAAGACCTCCTGATATATGTTTCACTTGACCTTGGATATTGGTACCATAATATGTACATATATATTTATGTTATGCAGATAAATGCAGTCATTCTGTGTCTGTCTCTCTCCTTCTGGCTAATTTCACTCAATATAATCTTCTCCATGTCCATCCATTTATAGGCAAATTTTATAACTTCATTTTTCCTAACAGCTGCATAGTATTCCATTGTGTAGATGTACCAAAGCTTCTTTATCCAGTCATCGATTTTTGGGCACTCTGGTTGCTTCCAGATTCTGGCTATTGTGAATAATGCTGCTATGAACATAAAAGTAGGGATGGTGTTTCCGCTGCGTATTTTTGGTTTCCCAGAGTAGATTCCCAGGAGTGGTATGGCTGGGTCAAATGGGAGTTCAATTTCTAGTCTTTGGAGGAATGTCCATAATGTTTTCCAGAAAGGCTGTACCAGCCGGCATTCCCACCAACAATGGATGAGTGTCCCCTTTTCCCCACACCCACGCCAGCACTTGTTGTTCTTGCTCTTTTGAATATGTGCCAGTCTCTGTGGTGTAAAGTGGTATCTCATTGTTGTTTTGATTTGCATCTCTCTGATGATTAGTGATGATGAGCATTTTTTCATATGTTTTTTGGCCATTCGAATTTCTTCCTTGCTGAAGTTTCTGTTCATTTCTTTTCCCCATTTTTTGATGGGGTTGTTTGTTTTCTTCTTGTAAAGTTCTACCAGTGCCTGATATATCCTGGATACTAATCCCTTATCAGATGGGTATTGGGTGAATATTCTTTCCCATTCTGTGGACTGCTTTTGTATCTTAGTCACTGTTTCTTTTGAGGTGCAGAAGCTTTTTAGTTTCATGTAGTCCCATATGTTTATCTTTTCTTCTAATTGCTTTGTTAGTGATGTTTCATCTTTGAAGATGCCTTTAGCTTCAATGTCGTGGAGGGTTTTTCCTATATTTTCTTCAATGTACTTTATGGATTCAAGTCTGATATTGAGATCTTTAATCCATTTTGATCTGATTTTTTGTGCAAGGTGTTAGACACAGGTCCAAATTCATTTTTTACATGTCGCTGCCCAGTTTTCCCAACACCACTTGTTGAAGAGGCTCTCCTTACTCCATTTTAGACTCTTTTCACCTTTATCAAAGATTAAATGATCATGTGTTTGAGGTTGGATGTCAGGATACTCAATTCTATTCCATAGGTCCACAGGTCTGTTTTTATTCCAATACCATGCTGTTTTAATTACTACTGCCTTGTAGTACAGTTTGAAGTTGGGAAAGGTGATGCCTCCCATCTTCTTTTTCCTTGAGGATTGCTTTAGCTATTCTTGGGTGTTTATTGTTCCATACAAATTTCAGGAGTGTTTGGTCAATTTCTTTGAAGAATGTCATGGGTATCCTTATAGGGACTGCATTGAATCTGTACAGAGCTCTAGGGAGTATTTCTATTTTGACAATGTTGATTCTCCCCATCCATGAGCAGGGAATATGTTTCCATTTCCTTGTGTCTTGGGGCTGCTTGGGTCCGTGGAGACACAAGGATTGCACACACACCTGTCTATCATGAATATTATGAGTCTTGTTTTCCCCAGTTCAATACTTTTCCTGCTCCCACGGGTTACCACGAGGGACAAACATGTATATATTCCAAGAGTACTTGGCCACGTTGAATCAACCATAATGTTATCATTTCTCCTAGTTCAAACAGACATGCCAGTGCGCCATTGGGCAAACTGACATGTCCCTGATTCTAAAGGTAATGCCAAAGTGAATTATTCTGATAGATTTTGGACCTTAGTGGGATCTAGAGTCTGGAATCAGCTGGCAATATATTCATGGTAAGAAGTATCAATGCTGGGGCCAGAGCGATAGCCCAGCGGGTAGGGCGTTTGCCTTGCACGCGACCTGCCTGTGCCGGTCCGGGTTCGATCCCCGGCATCCCATATGGTCCCCTGAGCACAGCCAGGAGTAATTCCTGAGTGCTTAGCCAGGAGAAACCCCTGAGCATTGCTGGGTGTGACCCAAAAAACAAAACAAAACAAAAAAAAAAAGAAGTATCAATGCCATCTCTACAATTACTTTCTGAACTGCTTTCTGGTTCAGAGATGCAGCCCCTTCCCTCTATGTTAGGAAGATTTTATCTCAGGAAGTCAGTTCTGGCATTTGTGAAGCTTGAGCCATAGGGCCCACCTGAAGATTTACATTTCAATAGGGTCATTTACCTGGCTTCACCTTTAGATCCTATCTCAAGCCCTGCTCATCAAAGTGCCATCCTATAGCAAAGTCTATTTCAAGCCCAGGTAATGCTTGAACCAGAGACACGGATACGCGTGGCAGAGCTTCTACAGGCTCTCCCTATGCTCAGCGGATCATGAGGCATCCGGGAGGGAAGGCAGATTCTAGCCCTGGCTTGCCATCCCAATAGAGCCTCATAAGAAGCTAGAGGAACCCCCACACCATGAGGGCCATCATTTTCAACATCTGGACTACACAACTCGTCAGAGCTCCACCTAAGAGATAAGCTGAACGCCTCCCCTATTTCACACAGCCACTTTGTGGCTGCATGGTTCATCAGTAAATGCACGAACTGAGTGTCTACTACCAAGAGTATTATCACCCACATGGCAGAGCCTGGCAAGCTACCCATGTCATATTTGATATGCCAAAAACCAGTAGCAATTATAAGTCTCATTCCCATGACCTGAACGAATGGTTTGAGGCTCTTCATATTCGTGGTGCAAGCAGATGCCCTTAGGCTACACTAGCATGTGACAGGAAGTATGGAGATGTTACTGGTGCCTGCTCGAGCAAATTGATAAACAACAGGTAGACAAGTGAAGTGATACAAGTCTAGATACAAGTCTAGTGATACAAGCCCATTATGGGCTGGACTGGAAGGCTTTGGCAGGTTTCTATCTATAATAAGCTTTTTTTTTTCTTTTTGGGTCACACCCAGTGATGCTCAGGGGTTACTCCTTCTGCACTCAGGAATTACTCCTGGCGGTGCTTGGGGGACCATATGGGATGCTGGGAATCGAAACCGGGTTGGCTTCGTGCAAGGCAAATGCCCTACCTACTGGATTATCACTCCAGCCCCAGAAAGGGCTTTTTGACCATTCTTTGCTCTCGGCCTCTCCTCTCTGTCTCTCTTCATTCTCTTCCCTGTTAGGCCTTAGCACGTGGCAGCAGCCATCTTGACCTAGGATTCTAAACTTACACGTGGTCGGGGCCCAGCTAGGAACCTGAAGTCTGGGTTTTCCTGCTACTGGATTGTATACCAGAATCTGTGAGAGTAAAGCCTTTTAAAACTGTGCTGGACTCCTGAGTTTTCATCCATTCCCTGCCAGCTTCAGAGGTAGAAGAGAACTCATTTTCTGATATCGTTGGGAACCCCAGCGGCTCCCTGAAAATCCCCCAAACACTGCCCGGAGTAATTCCTGAGTGCAGAGCCAGGAGCAACCCCTGAGCATCACCAGCTGTGACCCAAAAAGAAAAAAAAAGGAATGTGATAATGAAGGATAATGAATAGCCTTTGTAATTCAAGTACAAAATTTTGGTGAATTTTGCATCTACTGATATGAGCATATAAATTAAATCTTTTGTGAATGGATGCACTGAGACACCAAGAAGTTTAGAAATGTGGAATCACCTTGACCTTTAATGTCTGCTGGGGGAAAAAATTGTCTGCCAAGAAGAGGAATAACAAAGCAGGCTTGAAAAATTCTTAGCAATTTACTTCCTCATCCCCACTTCAACAAATTAGAACACAGCTTTCAGTTCACTCTAACATTCAGTTCTGAATAAAGATAAATCTGATCCTAAGACTGAGCACCCAAAGAGCTAGAGCACACATTTTCATTTAGGAGCCCCAGGCTGGTTCCCTAGCACTGCAGAGACACCTGGATACCACTGAGTGTGGCCCCAGAAAGAAACAGAAAGCTACAGCTGACACAGGTGTTTTCTAGAATGAAAGTATTAAATCTTCGTTGGGTTTTGTTCTTTTTAAAAAAAAAACTGCTGAGGACCTTTAAACATAATTTCATATAGAAATAATGCTTAGAGTATAATTGTCTGGTGGGAAAATAGTACTTTTGAGTTCCAAGCCAGAGTAAATACTATTTTGCAACTCATTTATAGTAAACACAAGGCCTCAAAGCTAAAGAATGGCAGTGCTATACTGAGTAGGGGAGGCTGTGCGGAAGTATCCACAGAAGTGGGTTGCGCTGTGGTTTTTCTCGCTACCAACATCCAGGTGCAAGGGGTTTTCTAAAATTGAACTTGGAAAAGGAACAGTCCTTCTAAAAACTCTGGCCTTGTGGTTTCACCATGAGCAGGCTGCTAAATAAGAGGGGGAAATTAATACAGAAGTTGCAGTGAAATTTCAGAGAAAAGGAAGTTAGAGCTGGCCGGCTAAGCAGTCTCTGACATGAATTTGACAATGAACAAGCATCTTTTCTTCACACAGTCTTGGAATATCCAGACTTTTCAGTGTGTTCAAAATAGCACCTTTCTTGTTGTGCTGTGTCTTAATAAGCAAACTGGAAAAGGGCAATTTCCTTAACTTTTTCTGTATATAGTTATTGTTTCATAGACCAGGTTTCCTTACAGACACACACACACACACACACACAACACGTGTTTGATGGCACAGATTACCAAGTATACTTTCAAGTTTGCAATCTTCCTCATCACTTGATCACTTGATCACTTTACATCCCATTATTTGTAGATCTCCTCGAGCTGGCACCAGTAACATTTCCATTTGTCCCTGTCACATCCAGTGTAGCCCAATGGCATCTGCTTGCTCCAGGAATACGAAGAACCTCAAACCGTTCATTCAGGGTCTTGAGGAAGAAATCTGACCATCTTGTAGGTGGGTGGCCACGTTATCTTTTGATGTCTCATGGGATCCAGTTGGTAATGGCTCTAGTCCAGTGTTCGTCTCCAAATTGCATTACATGTTCAGCCTATATGATATTCGAGCGCCTTGGCAAACGAGACAGCATCCCTGATTCTCGATCATCGGTGGAGGTCGGAACTCTGGATTCCTTTTCTCACTTGAGTGAGGCGTGATAGTCCAAGCACAGCTCTTTCAATTCCTCTTTGGGAGACCCAAATAGCATTCTCATCCTGCTTTCGAAGGGTCCAGGTCTCTGAAGCCTATGTTAATGCAGGGAGAACAATGGAGTCGGTGATGGGCCTGAGGTTCTTTGTCCTTTTAGCTATTTCTTCGATGCTCTTGAAGGTGTTCCATGCCACTCTCTTCCTCCTGCACAGCTCAGGTTTTAGGTTGTTCATCATGTTGAGTTCTAGACCTAGGTACACATAACTGCTGCATTCAGAGATGTTTGTTCCACTGAGAGTGAATGGAGTATCTGGAACTAGTTCGTTTTTCATGAACATTGTTTTGTTGAGATTCAGCTGTAGACCTGCCTTTCCACATTCACGTTCGAAGTCGGCCAGCATTTGTGCCGCTTGGCTAATGTTTGGTGTTATTAGAACATATCATCAGGGAAGCGGAGGTGGTGTAATTGCCGATCGTCTATCTTCACTCCCATTCCTCCCATTCTAATTGCCGCATGATGTTCTCGAGGGTGGCACTGAAGAGTTTCAGTGATATGGTATCACCCTGCTGAACCCCTCTTTCGCTTACACCCCACATCAATGATCACTTCCTTGTAGAATGCTGAGATCCTGGTGGTGAATCCATAATACAGCTCATGAAGGATCTTGATGTATTGATTTTGAATGCCCTGTTTGGCTAGGACTTTGATGACTGCTTCAGTCTCAACAGAATCAAAGGCTTGCTTTAAATCAATGAATGTTAGATAGAGCAGCATCTTTAACTCACTACAAACCTCAATGAGCTTGGTTATCATGTGGATATGGTCGACTGTGCTGAATCCTTTTCAGTAGCCAGCTTGCTTGCATGGTTGTCCTTCATCTAATGTTCTGCCAATCCTGTTCAAGGTGACTCTAGTGAACAGCTTGTAGATGACAGACAACAGGCAGATCGGGTGATAGTTCCCAATGTCGTGGATGTCTCCCTTCTTGAACAGTAGAACTGTCCTGCTGGTTTTCCATTGGGAGGGCACCTTGCATTCAGACAGGTAGCGTGTGAAGAGCTGAGCCAGTGTATTGATGAGTACTGATGGCAGATTCTTCAGGTGTTCAGGTCTGACTTTGTCTGGGCCGGGTGCTGTTCACTTCTTTACCAACGAAATGGCATGTTGGATTTCAGAAGGGAGAACATTGGGAATGACATATCCATCCTGCAGAATTTGGTATGTGGGCAGGTGGACGTGGCTATCAAAGAGATCCAAGTAGAAGTCATGGATAATCTTCTCCATTGCCTTTCTGGAAGATGTGATAGATCCATCAGGACGTCGGAGGGCAATCATCTTGGTCCTTATAGTTGGCAAAGGACAGGCAGGTGTTGCAAATGCTTTTCCCAGCTTCTGCTGCATTGGCCAGTATTGCTGCTCTTCTCTCTTTGAGGTCTTCCTTTATCGCTTCTCTGCACTGCTTTGTGAGCTTGGACATTAGCTTATGGTTGCCTGAGGCTTGCGCCTTGCCACATTGGTGAATGAGCTCGAGAGTTTTTGAAGACAGTCATCCTTTTGTGGCTTTCTCTCTCCGCATTCCTCGCACAATCATGGAGGTGCTGAACCAGTCGGTTGTATTCTTCGTCGATGTCATCAATGATGGCATCTTCCCATGTTGCTGCAATGGTGCCAAAGAGCTCCCAGTTGGTGGTCATTCTGGGAGTTCTCTTCTTAAACTTTGCAGCCCTTTCTCTCTGTGCTGTGAAGTAGAATTTTGCATGAAGGAGATGGTGGTCTGATCCTGTTTGGAATTTTGGGATGACAGCGACATCAGTCAGGCAAAACCGTCGATTGAATATGATGTGGTCAATTTCATTGTGGAACTGTCCACCAGGAGATTCCCATGTCCAATGTTTAGATTCAGCCTTCTGGAACTGTGAGTTACCATGAATGGTCTTGGTCGACATGATGAACTCAGATAGTCTCTCACCCTGTTCATTCCATTCTAGGCCATGGGTCCCGATGTGGAGTTCTTCGGCTGATCTTCTCGGTCCTATCTTGGCATTAAAATCACTGACTATGATCTTGTAGAAGGTGTGGTCTTCTTTATAGAGCTCCTCCAGTTCCATGTAGAATTTCTCAATTTCTTCTTCCTTGTATGTGTAGACAACAAAGATAGAAACTGCCAGCAGTGAGACACATCTATTCAAGTGTAATCATCCAATTCTGTTTGTTAGGCACTCAAATGAATCAATGCTCATGGCCAGGTTGGTGTTGACAAAGACACCGACACCACCGATGCCTCTTTCTTCGCATGTTCCAAGGAACAGTTCTTGTCCGGTGTCGAAAATGGTGTGATGTGATTGATGCCTTCTTGTCTTGGTCAGACCAATGATGTCATACTTGATCTTTCGTGCTTGCACCATCAGGTCCTCGATATATGCTTCTGATGCCTGTATACATGCATTGAAAGTACGGACAGTCATTTTAGTCCTTCTTGTTTTGGCAGCCTAGTTTGGCCCTGAGATTTTATCAGCCTCTCCTTGCTCATCCTTCTTAGTGCTGCCTATTTAGGGCTCTTTCAGGGTCAGGGGATGAGATCCATTGTTTTTACTGGTTTGGGCATATAAAATATATGACGGACAGCTTGCCAGGCTCTGCCGTGTGGGCAGGATACTCTCAGTAGCTTACCATGCTCTCTGAGAGAGGTAGGTGGAATACTCTTGGTAATTTACTGATGAACCGTGGTGGCGACGAAAGGTTACATGTGAATGGGGAGAGCTGGTAGCAGCTCTGCCCCATATATCTGTGTCTCTGGTTCAAGCATACCTGGGCTTGAAATAGGTTTCTATGTGGGGTGGGGCTCTGACAAGCCGGGCCTGAGATCAGCTTTCTCTCTTGGGGTGGAGCTCTGGATGAGCTGTGGAGTCCGAATAATGAAAAAGGTTGCCAACATGGTGCAGGGTTTCCTCTGGATTCTTCCGAGGCTTTATTGGGAAGGCAGGCCTGGACTGGAAGTTGCCCTGCCTCCCAGCCACCTCATGATCAGTGGAGCACAGGGAGTGCAACGGGAGAGCTGGTAGCAGCTCTGCCCCATGTATCTGTGTTCTCATAAAAATATTATTTTAATATATTGTTAAAATTGTGAGTGAACACTTGGAGCAATGTTGGACTCCAGCGAGGGGCTGGCCCTTACCACCAGTTGGAGGTCAGCTCCATGGGTGGCTTCCATGTGGGGCCAAGTGGCACAGCCCCTGGCCAAGTCCAATATTGCTCCAAGGGTTCGCTCACACATGCGGGAATGGGCCACTCTGGCCAGACTTGGAGGCGGGAATTTGGGCTCCTCCACCCTTTCCTCCACCTCCATGCCAGCTATGCCAGCTACCCCGGAAGACAGTCATGCCAGACCCACTGCTCAACATGCCAGAACACTGTCGGCTGCTCCTGACAGTCTTAGATAATACTAGATGTTAGGAACAGGTCCTTCCCAGGATCTTTCACATTTATACACTGTATACAGTTCTATACAGGTTCTAACCGAAACCCATCACCCCAGTAAGCCTAGCAAGAAAGCCAGAGCAATGAGGTCACACCATGAGGTCAGTCATTTTCAACATCCAGACTTCACAGCTCCTCAGAGCTCCACCCAAGAGAAAACCTAATCTTTCCCCTTTAAGTTTAATCAGTAAATGCTCGAGATGAGAGCCTTCTACTGAGAGTATACCACCTATACAGCAGAGCCTGGCAAGCTACCCATGTTTTATTTGATATGCCAAAACCCAGTAACAATTATGGATCTCATTCCCATGACCTTAAGGAATTATTTGAGGCTAGCCTGTCCCTGGAGCAAGCAGATGCCCTTGGGCTGCACTCTGCTTGTGACAGGACGTATGGATATGTTACTGGTGCCTGCTCAAGCAAATCTATTGAACAATGGGAAGACAAGAAGTGATACAAGTGATTGTTAAAATTATTAATATTTATAATTATAATAAAATAATATTATTTTAAACTATATTATTGTGCTCCAGATAAAGTCCGTCATCTGTTTAAGCATGTTTGAGATATTCTGAATTTTAATAGGTTCTGAAATAATATTCATGCAATATATTTTTTCCCCTCTAATTGCCATCTTACCTGATTAATGTGTAGTCCCAACTGTGGCCAACAGTTACCAGAGGCCTTTATTGCTGCTTCATATTTCATCAAATTCAAAACAGGCAAGAAAGGAAAGGGGATAAGAAATGTATCACCCTACAATTTTTAGTACACTGTTCCTTTCTCTGTCTTATTTTACCACTGACTCCTACACACTTGAGGTAGATTACACCCACTGACAAGACTTCCTGATCCATGTTGGAAATGATAATACCAGCCTAGAACTGAGCATTGAATGTAAGAAAAGGGATATACATGATAACCTCTAAATGTATGTATTGCAAGCCACAATGTGTAAGAGAAGGAAGAGACAGAGAGACAGACAGAGAGACAGACAGAGACAGAGAAGAGGCAAAGTGCCTGCCATAGAGGCAGGCTGGGAGATGGGGGGGGGGTAATCAGGGAAACATTGGTAGTGGGAAATGGGCACTGGTGACTGGATGGGTGCTGGAACTCTATATTACTGAAACCCAAACATGAACATCTTTGTAATTGTATATCTCACGGTGGTATAATAAAAAATTTTTTTAAATGTTTCACCCTAAGACTAGATCATCTAAGACAGGTAGGAAAAAGACTCGGCAATAAATGTAAAGAGAACCCAGGATCCTTACTCTAACTTTTACTTGTTTTTTTTTAATTTTTTATTATACCACCGTAAGACATACAATTACAAACGTGTTCATAGTTGGTTCTTGGTAATACAGTATTCCAGCACCCTTCCCTCCACCAGTGCCCCATTTCCACCACCAATGTACCCCACCCGCTCTCCTCCCACCCCCAGGCTGCCTCAATAGCAGGTAGCCCCGCTCTCTCTCTTTTCTCTCTTCTCTCTCTCTCTCTGTCTCTGCATCTCTCTCCCTCTTATTTTACACATTGTGGCTAGCCCTGTAGATATTTAGAGTTTATCACTTAAGTCTCTTTAAGTGTATATTCAATGGTGAGTTGTTCCCACACTTAGTAAAACACTGGTATCTATTTATATCCTATTAATGAATGCAGTCATTCTATATCTGTCCTTTTCCTTCTGACTAATTTCACTCAGCATGATAGACTCCATGTCCATCCATTTGCAGGTAAATTTCATAATTTCATCTTTTCTGACAGCTGCATAGTATTCCATAGTGTACATGTACCACAGTTTCTTTAGCCATCCTCTGTTCTCGGGCATTTAGGTTGTTTCCAGATTCTAGCTATTGTGAATAGCGCAGAGATGAATAAAGAAGTACAGATAGTGTTTCTGCTAGGTGTTTTTGGTCTCGGGTATATTCCCAGGAGTGCTATTGCCGGATCAAATGGGAGCTCAATATCTAGTTTTCGGAGGAATGCCCATATTGTTTTCCAAAAGGGCTGGACCAGTCGGCACTCCCACCAACAGTGGATCAGAGTCCCTTTTTCCCCCACATCCACGCCAGCACCGGTTGTTCTTGCTGTTTTGGATGTGTGCCAGTCTCTGTGGGGTGAGATGGTACCTCATTGTTGTTTTGATTTGCATCTCCCTGATGATTAAAGATGAAGAGCACTTTTTCATATGCCTTTTGGCCATTCGAATTTCTTCTCTTTGGAAGCTTCTGTTCATTTCTTCACCCCATTTTTTGATGGGGTTGGCTGGTTTTTTTCTTGTGAAGTGCTACTAGTGCCTGATATATCCTGAATATTAACGCCTTGTCAGCTGGGTATTGGGTGAATATCCTTTCTCACTCTGTAGATTGTCTTTGTATCTTGGTCACCATTTCTTTTGAGGTGCAGAAACCTTTCAATTTTATATAATCCCGTTTGTTTATCTTTGCTTCCATTTGCTTGGTCAGTGGTGTGTTGACTTTAAAGATACTTTTAGTTTCGATGTCATAGAGAGTTTCTCCTATGTTTTCTTCGATGTACCTTAAAGATTCATGTCTGATGTTGAGATCTAGAATCCATTTTGATCTGACTTTTGTGCATGGCGTTAGAAGGAGTTCTAAGTTCATGTTTACACATAGCTGCCCAGTTTTCCCAGCACCATTTGTTGAAGAAGCTTTCTTTGCTCCACTTAATATTTTTTGCTCCTTTATCAAAGATTAAGTGGTTGTATATTTGAGAGTGTGTTTCAGGATATTCAGTTCTATTCCATAGGTCTATTGGTCTGTCTCTATACCAATACCACACTGTCTTAGTACAACTGCTCTGTAGTAGAGCTTGAGGTTGGGGAAAGTGATACCTCCCATCTTCCTTTTCCCAAGGATTGCTTTAGTTATCCGTGGGGGGGTTTATTATTCCATACAAATTTCAGAAGTGTTTGTTCAATTTCTTTGAAGAACATACTACAAGCCCACAGCAAGCATCATTCTCAATGGGGAAAAACTGAAAGCCTTCCCCCTTAAGATCAGGGACAAGACAAGGCTGCCCACTCTCACTGCTTCTATTCAATATAGTACTGGAAGTACTTGCCATAGCAATCAGGGAAGAAAAAGACATTAAGGGCATCCAGATAGGAAGGGAAGAAGCCAAGTTGTCACTATTTGCAGATGACATTATATTATACCTGGAAAACCCAAAACCCTCTACCAAGAAGCTCCTAGAAATGATACATTCCTATAGCAGAGTGGCAGGGTACAAAATCAATACCCAAAAGTCAATGGCCTTCCTATATTCAAACAGCGAAAAAGAAGAAAGGGACATTAAAGAAACTATCCCATTCACAATTGCACTGCAGAAAATCAAATACCTAGGAATCAGTTTGACAAAGGATGTAAAGGATCTCTACAAAGAAAACTACAAAACATTACTTCAGGAAATAAAAGAGGACCTGAGGAAATGGAGACACATCCCCCGCTTATGGATTGGAGGATTAACATTATCAAAATGGTAATACTCCCTAGAGCTTTATACAGATTCAATGCGGTCCCTATAACTTTACTTGTTTACTGGGATTTCCTCACAAATTTTCTAGTGTCTCTACCTAGAATTCTCTATATAATTCCCAAGGGAAATCTCAGCCAGAAAGGTATGTTCCTAAAAAAAATTTCAGCTTATAACAATGAGTAGACCTCCTCTCTCTACTGACATGTAAAGCTGTTCTCAGTAAAAGTTATTCACTTATTTATGACACCTTTCTTACCACCTCTCTCATGCTTGGCCAACTCCTACTGTACTTGGAGCCAGTCGTTGCCAAATATGATTGTTTACACAACAGATGAATTCAGAATTTTGGAGCCCGCACCAAAGCAAAACTAGTACCTGAGTTTTCTTGTCTCTGTAGATCCAAGATGGACAACAAGAAATTTATAATGGGAAACAGAATTATTGCAGGTGAAACAAGTCTCTTGTAATAGAGGCATTTCTTGAACAGAAACTTCGGCAAGGAAGAAATTCGAATGGCCAAAAAACATATGAAAAAATGCTCATCATCACTAATCATCAGAGAGATGCAAATCAAAACAACAATGAGATACCACTTTACACCACAGAGACTGGCACATATTCAAAAGAGCAAGAACAACAAGTGCTGGCGTGGATGTGGGGGAAAAGGGGACACTCATCCATTGTTGGTGGGAATGCCGGCTGGTACAGCCTTTCTGGAAAACAATATGGACATTCCTCCAAAGACTAGAAATTGAACTCCCATTTGACCCAGCCATACCACTCCTGGGAATCTACTCTGGGAAACCAAAAATACGCAGCGGAAACACCATCCCTACTTTTATGTTCATAGCAGCATTATTCACAATAGCCAGAATCTGGAAGCAACCAGAGTGCCCGAAAAATCGATGACTGGATAAAGAAGCTTTGGTACATCTACACAATGGAATACTATGCAGCTATTAGGAAAAATGAAGTTATAAAATTTGCCTATAAATGGATGGACATGGAGAAATTATGTTGAGTGAAATTAGCCAGAAGGAGAGAGACAGACACAGAATGACTGCATTTATCTGCATAACATAAATATATATGTACATATTATGATACCAATATCCAAGGTCAAGTGAAACATATATCAGGAGGTCTTGTCAAAGGTGGAAATTATCACAAACGTGTGGGAGTCAGAGGCTAGGTAAGACAGAAAATGGAACAGGGTGCTAACAATTGTCGAGGGTACTAATGCCAACCTAGAACTGAGCATTAAATAGAGGCAAAAAGATACACATGACAACCCTTTTATGTATGTTCTGTAATCCATAGTCTGAGGGGAAGGAAAAGAGAAAGAGAGAGAAATGGAAAGAAATAAAGAACCTGCCATGGAGGCGGGCTGGGGAGGCGGGAGGGAACCGGGGACATTGGTGGTGGGAGATGGGCACTGGTGGCGGGATGGGTGCTGGAACACTGTATGACCAAAACCCAAATATGAACTTTTTAATTGTATATCTTTGTAATTGTAAAAATAAAATATTTTTTAAAAATAGAGGCATTTCTGAGACATTCTGTGGACCAGGGATAAAGTTCAGTCACAGAATGCTTATGCATGTGGGTTTGATCCCCTGAACCCCAAAGATAAAAATGAAATGGCTGAAACATTCTAATCATCATTCATATCATGAAATTTGCACCACCTCCAAATGTATTTAAGCCTTTTTTTCTCCCATGCAGAAAAAATCCTATGACATCTTAAATCTTTTTTTTATTTTATTTATTTATTTATTTATTTTTTTCCAAGAATGTTACACTTTATTTTTTTTTTTTACAATTAAAAAGTCATGTTTGGGTTTTGGTCATACAGTGTTTCAGCCCGTCCTTCCACCAGTGCTCATCTCCATACAAACAAAAGATATACAATTAAAAAGTTCATGTTTGGAATAGTCGGGGTACTAATGCCAACCTTAAATCTTTTTTAAAAATTTTCAAAAGCCTCATTAGCTTTTCCAGACTATGATGAATGAGAAAAGTGCTCTTTTTCTCATAGCCACTTTCTCAGCAGGGTTCATCATGTGTTAAATATAATTTAATTATTCCCTTGAGCATTCTAATGTTACTATCAATTCTTTATAGAAGAATGCTGCATTTATGGCTCTGTGTTTTCAAAAATTGAAGTGGGGAGGATAAATTCACACATAACTGGGTTTATTCACTCAGCCCATCCTAATGAATTGTTGCAATCTTAGGTGTGGCAAAAGTGTATCTAGTGCTGGGAGTGTTCATAACGCCAATAGAAATTTGAGAGAGGTGCTAGAACCCAACATCAAGCTCAACAACAAGCTATCTGGTTTATCCTTTCCAATCCTTTACACCTCCCTAGCTTCTCCTTGACCTCACAATCAGTATATACTGCTCCAAAACATCCCATATATTCACCCTTCAATACAAGATAAAGTCTTCAGAAACTAACTTTCTTATCAGCATCTTTACGGTTCATGTCTGATCCTTGGTTGATATTCAGACACTGGTACAATATTCTCATCTCAGGGAAATTCTTAGAATCTCATCCTACTGATATCACTATAGTTTCAACCTGACAAATGGCAGTGCTGGGACCAGAGAGATAGCAGAAAGGGTAGGAGCACACATCTTGCATACATAAGGCCCTGCCTGAGACAGTTCCTTGGCAGCATACGAGGCCTGGGGCTCTGCCAATTATAGCCTTGGTGGTCCCCCAGCATCATTAGATCTAAGTACAGAATGTTCAGGCCCACAATACAATGTCTAGTGTCAACCCTCAAGTACCAGTGGCATTTGATTATACCATAATATAATTTCAATTGAACAACCTTTATCTTTGCATTCTTTTCCTCCAATATTCACTCTAAAAACACTCACTTTGCTGTTTCAGAGAACCTGTTCTATTGAAAGAAAGTGATGTTTCCTAAGTATACTTTTTTTCTTTTGGGTCACACTCAGCAATGCTCAGGGGACTCTTGGCTCTGCACTCAGGAATTACTCCATATGGATGTCGGGATCAAACCCGGTCAGCCGCATGTACAAGGCAAATGCCTTACCTGCTGGACTATCTCTCCATGCCGTTTTTTTAATTTCCTTCTGCAACTTTCACATCGCAGACTCCTGGACCATCATGATATTTTCCTTCTGAGAGCAGAATTGTTCTCTGGATAAATAGCTGCTTCTCTAGCTCATCAGTGGTAAACTTCTGGCTGGGACACATATTTCACCTTCATTGCTAAGGACATGCAGAAAACAATTATTTGATATTCTTGCTATTTTTTCCTCTATTTTCATTTCTAATTTTCTATTGTGGTTCTTGGAGGGAAAATCTTTGCTTTCACCATTCATCTATTCTTCGTATATAATTAGGCCCTTAATTTCCTTTCACAGGCAGAAAGTGGAACTGAGCACATTTAAATCAAGAGAAAGTCTATACTGAGCCTGCATGCTAATGAGCACTATTGCTGTGACTGAGGATCATAATTAATGTACTTCTAGTTGGAGAATGGTCTGTAAACTCTAAATGCTATATATGAAATGTCATATTATGCTCAAATGCCTGCATCTACAATGGACAACCAATTGAGATTCTAATATTTAAAAGACACCTTGTACTAAACACACACATATGTATGAGAGAAGGGGAGAAAGAGAGAAAATAGAGAGGCTCTATAGGATTTTTCATTACTTTATAGATTGATATAGAGATTCAGTTTGTATATGAAAATATATTGAATATTAATGTGTTAATTATATTATATAATATATGAATCTAGAGTAATATTGTTTTCCCCTAGAGAAAACTTGTCAGCTATGACTCAACTACTCATAACACAGCTTTTTATCATAAAGCTACTTCACTTTTTAGGACTCCTCTTTCTGAATTTTCCTGAACGTTAAACCAGGTATTAGATAAGAGCCAGATTGTAGAAATGCAAGCAAAACTGACTAGCCATCATGGCTTCCGTTTTTGTTGTTGCTGTTGTTACTAATTTTTTTCCTTTTTCTCTTCTTTTTATATTGATTTCTGTTCTTTGGGGTTGGGGGGGTGGTTTAGAGAGGAGGCTATAACTTGGGATGCTAGGGGTTACTCTTAGCTCTGCCCTCAAGGAATCACTCCTGGCAGAACTCAGAAGACCATATGGATGCTGGGACTTGAGCCCAGGTCTGCCACATGAAAGGCAAGAGCCTTACACGCTGTGCTATCACTCAGGCCCCAGTCTCTGTTCTTTAAACTAGAGGAGTGACATCAACAGATACACATTTTGAAAAATTCTTCTTAGTATTCATGCAACGTGGGTCTGAATGAATGGGGGATTGGAAGAAAGGAGGCAGAGACCAAAGATCACAGTTCTGGATCTACTGAAGATGCAAACAGTTACCTTTGGGACACCCATGTGAAAAAAGTTAGCAATTCCGCTTGGGAATCTGGATTGTTTCATTGCTGGAGGGGGAAATAAAACAGAAGTGAAGACTCTCTAGGAAACAGAGAGAATGTTTAAGTCACTGGAAGTTGAGCCCAAAGGGAAGTAAAAAAACACAGGAAGTTACTTTTCCATTATTCACTTCTCAGTGTTCTCAATTTAATTTCTCCTGCATCCATAATCTACTCACCCCATAAATTCCCTCCTGAAGTCAGTCAAAAGAATCTTCTGGTGGGATCAAGCCACTCCCCACTGACTCCTATGAACCTGAGGAAAGTTCAAAACCCCTAAATTGACCTCTAACAACCTTTATTGTTAAGCCTTCACCATTCCTCGCCCTCACCACCCACATCCGTACCTTCATCACCAGTGGAAGGTGATTGGAGGATTGAGGAAGCAAGGATGAAGATTATTGCTCATCTTCTTCCTGCTCACCAACGCCATTCCAGAGGCACTTCCTCTGTGAGGATCCAGCCAAATTCCCAATCTTCTCCCTTAGCTACTGTTGTGTGCAGTTCTGTCTTATCACCTTGAATGCTTTCACCATGCACCAGAAATATTTAATAGAGGGAAGCAAAATTCTTGAGTATTTCTTCTGCTACACTTCCAGATGTCCCTGAGAGCAAATCTAGGCAATTCTTTGGAAGATCAGTGGCTACTTTCATTTCAGTCCATCGTGGACCAGGGTCAGTGCTACACAGAAGGTAGGAGAGACTTCTCAGCTTTGTGGGACAGGCATCACAGACTGCAGTGTGGATCTTAGGGAAGCCACTACCTCCTTATCCCATACACTAAACTTTTTCCTTACCAATATTTTTCTAGTTCTTGAATTTTCATTTAAATTTTGTACTTATGTTATAAAGTATCAGTATAACTAGCAAAGTTTTTCAGTTTCCACAAAATTCAGTATTATATGTGAATACATGTTCTTGTTCTCCTTTCTCCATACCACTTTTGAAAACAGTTTCATCATTTGCTGCGTAGAATACCACCACAGAATTTGCATTTCTTTCAAAGACATTGTGGGTGTGGAATATGGGTTTGAAAGAAAAATGTTTTTAAAATTCAGAAGGCCAAAAGCTCAAGGTTATTGACTGCATCTGTCTGTAATAACAGATGGTAATATTAATTGTAGTTCAAGACCTCCATATTGTTTTAATTTTCCCAAGGGTAAATATGAAAGCAGACATTCCCAGATTTTGTACATTACATTTCTAGATTCACCACATGAGCTTTCAAATGCTATGCCTCTTTTAAAGCAATTTCATTAATTTTTTGAGGCACACATGGTTTGAAAAATGGCTTATCTCTAGCTCTGGCTTGGGGTCATACCCAGCAAATTTCAGTGGACCGTTTAGTGTTAGGGATTGGACCCAAATCTTCAGCATGCATTATGTATACTCAGCCCACTGAGATACATCTCTGGCTCTTTAAAAGCATTTTATTTATTTATTTTGCTTTTGGGGGTCACACCTGGCGATGCTCAGGGGTTACTCCTGGTTTTGCACTCAGGAATTACTCCTGGCGGTGCTCGTGAGACCATATGGGATGCTGGGGATCGAAACAGGGCGGCACGGGCCGGCCGCGTGCAAGGCAAAAGCCCTACCCGCTGGGCTATCGCTCTGGCCCCTTAAAAGCATTTTTAAAAAGAAACTAAAACGTGTTATCATTTTTAAAAAAAACGATGTGGCCCTTTTAAAGGAGAAATGCTTTTTAGATGATATTAAAAAATCCCAGCCTAAAATAACTTATTTGGAATTAAGTTGTGTGTTTGCATATGAATGGGGTGATATTTCTGTTCATTTTCATATGTTCAGCATTCTACTTCCAGTAACATTAAAGACTTGACTAACAAATTCTAATTGTGAGTCAACATTATCAGGAAGTTTTGTATTTCATATTATTCAAGACATAAAACTCACTTTTTTTGTTCAGGTTTTAGTGTACTTATTTTAAAACTGGTTAAAAGGTAAAATATGTCCACTATTCTCATGGAGTGCAACATATAGGTAAAGTTAAAGCATCCTGTTGAAGGGGTATGAGATGGAAGGAATGTAAATAGTTCATCAAATTAATTATCTATGTAGAGACATATTCATATATAATGTATGTAAAATATACTGGGGAGCTAAAAGAGGTGCTGTACTCCTCATTGAAAGGAATTTTGTGGGGGAGAGGGGTGTAAGGCATACTCAGTGATGCTCAGGCCTTTCTCCTAACTCTATACTCATTGATCACTCCTGGAAGGGCTCAAGAAACCCAACCCTACCTACTATACTATCTCTGCAGCCCTGTGAAAGGACTTTTTTAACTGTCCATATTATTCTTTCATATCTTATACTTAAAATATAACTACTGGACACTCACCCCTGTAATCTGCCCCAGTGTATGTCAGGATGGTCTTTTTTCTTTTCTTTTTTTTTTTTGCCTCCTCACTCTCAAGTTTTGTTTTTTTTTGTTTTGTTTTTTGCTTTGTGCTTTCACAGAGCAGTTCAACATAATTTTAGAAGACTATCCCATTGAGTCAAGCCTTTTCTTCTCCAGGAATCCTCTTTATAACTGGAGCTTCTTCTGTGAGAGGTGATACAGAGTATTATCAAATAGCTGTACAGAGAGCAGGGTATAAGGAAAGGTTAAGGAAAAGGTAGAAAACGGACATGAAAGGACATGTTGATGATGAACACACTGGTTTCAAATGTGTTTACTTTTTTTCTTAGACTGATTTAGATCACAAAACTATTATTAGACAAGCCTTGTGTTTAGGATTATGTTTGTACCCAAAGACTTTCCAGCTGCATTAAGTCAAGTGATTACCTGATGACTGCCACCTACAATAGACATACAAGCACTCCATGTGCCAGGCTAGATTCATTAGCGGGTGAATTACAGCATTGTTCTCATTGTCTAATATAATGGAGAGATGATATGCTGTCGGGGATGCTGCTGGGGTCCCCAACAGTGTCAGGACAGAAGTTCTCTTCTACCTCCGAGGATAGATGAAAACTCACCAGTACGGCGCAGTTCCAAAAGGCTTTTAATAGTACAAAAGCTCTTCCACAGCAATCCAATATAATGAAAGAACTCTACAAAAGAGCCTAAGTCTCCCACCAAAGAGAGAGTATCTCACCCAAAAGAGAGGAGTCCTACCCAAAAGAAGGGGAAAGGGCAAAGGGGCCTCAAGTCAGTCCCCTTATATACACCAAAGAATCTGATCTATGACAGGGAGGGTCATGTCAGCAAAGAAGCTTATTGCCCAAATGATGGTATAATCATTTAAATGGTGGTATAATCATGGTGGTATAATAAAATATTAAAGCTACTCAGTTGTAGGCTTTGAGTCAGACTATACTTTCGACTTCTTCACATGGTGGCATTTGGGTGAGTGCCACCTTGGGTGAGTCATTTTATCTCTGGCAACAGGGTTAACTATAATAGCCAGGATTTCCAACTCTACCTCATCACCTCTGTAAATGTTAGCTACTAGTGATAGTCTAGAAAATTATCCAATACAATCCTAGAGAATGGGACACTCCTGCTTTCTTGATGAAGAACACATTTCTCTATGGAGAACAGACACTTTTCAGGTGTTGTAAATCTGACAAAGAATAAAGATAATGTAAGATAATGTTAAAATTTAAAAAAAATGGAAAAATGTCACTTAATGTGGCTGGTGAGGTTGGATTCTGAGCGAGTAGAACACCCACAAAGAAGCATCCATAAAAGAAGCTTTGGGGAATAGCTCCATTTTATTAGGAGGAAAGGGATAGTTAAGTTGGGGAAAGTCAGGTGGAAACTGTCAGCCAATCAGGTAGGGTGGGAAAATAGATTAAAACAAGGGATTAAGGCAGGGTGTGTGCTTAATCCTTAACAGATAGGGTAGTGCTTCTGTATAGGGTATGTGTTATCTATAGTCATTATTTATGTTTTTTATTTTATTTTTATACCGCTGTGAGATATACAATTACAAAGCTTTTCATGATTGGGTCCCAACCACACGGTGTTCTGGTACCCTCCACCACCCTTCCAATATCCCCAAAACCCTCCCCTAAAGCCTGCCTCTTTGGTAGAGTTTCTTCTTCTTCTTCTTCTTCTTCTTTCTTCTTCTTCTTCTTCTTCTTCTTCTTCTTCTTCTTCTTCTTCTTCTTCTTCTTCTTCTCCTCCTCCTCCTCCTCCTCCTCCTCCTTCTTCTTTTTCTCCTCCTCCTTCTCTTCTCTCCTTCTCCTTCTCCTCCTCCTTCTCCTCCTCCTCCTCCTTCTCCTTCTCCTTCTCCTTCTTCTCCTCCTTCTCCTTCTCCTTCTCCTTTTTCTCCTTCTCCTTCTCCTCCTCCTCACTCCTCCTCATCCTCCTTCTCCTACTCCTCCTTCTCCTCTTCCTCCTCCTTCTTTTTCTTCTTCTCCTTCCTCTTCTTCCTCCTCTTCTTCCGCTTCTTCTTGCTCTTCTTCCTCCTCTTCTTTCCTCTCCTTCTTTCTCTCTCTTCTTCCTCCTCCTCTTTCTTCTCCTCTCCCTCTTCCTCTCCATCTCCCTCTCCCTCTCCCTCTTCCTCTCCCTCTCCTTCTCCTTCTCTTTATCCTCCTCCTTCTCTGCCTCCTTCTCCTCCTTTCTTTTCCTCCTCCTCCTCTTCCTTCTCCTTCTCCTCCTTCTCTCTCCTTCTCCTTCTTCTTCCTCTCTTCCTCTTCTCCTCTTCCTCTTCCTTTTCCTTCTTCCTCCTCTTCCCCCTCTTCCTCCTCCTCCTTCTTCTCCTTCTTCCTCTTCATCCTCCTCCTCTTCTTTCTCTTCCTCTTCCTCTTTTCCTTCTCCTTCTCCTCCTTCTTCTCCTCCTCCTCTTACTCCTGCTCCTCCTTCTCTCCTCCTCCTCTTCTTCCTCTTCCCTTCCTCTTATTCTTCTTCCTCTTCTTCTTCATCCTCCGCTTCCTCTTCCACCTCCTTATCTTATTCTTCCTCTTCTTCCTCCTCCTTCATCTTCTCCTTCTTCTCCTTCTTCTCCTCTTTCTCCTCTTCCTTCTCCTTCTTCTCCTTCTCCTTCTCCTCCTCCTTCTCCTTCTCCTCCTTCTCCTCCTCCTCTTTTACTCCTCCTCCTCCTTCTTCCTTCTCTTGTCTTCTCCTCCTCCTCCTCATATCTTTCTCACTCTTTATCTCTATCCTTTTCCCTTCTCTTACAAATTGTGACTTGCAATATATACATTTAGGGATTATTGTGTAATTGCTTTGCCTATATTCAATGCTCAGTTCAAGTCTGGCATTACCATTTCCAACAATTGTTATCACACTCCCCCATATCTGATGTCCACTCACTAGTGTTAGGTTCCAACCATTGACAAGTCATCCTGGTCTATGTATTTCCTGGCCTTGGATATTGGTCTCATACTATTTGTTTAATATCCCTGAAATGAATTAAATCATTCTATATCTGTCCTTTTCCTTCTAATTTCACTCAGCATGATACTCTCCATGTTCATTCATTTGTAGGAAAATTTCATAACTTTGTTTTTCTAACAGTTGCATAGTATTCCATTGTGAAGATGTACCACAGTTTCTTTATCCAGTCATCTGTTTTGGGGCACTCAGGTTGTTTCCATATTCTGGCTATTGTGAATAGTGCTGCTATGAACATAGAAGGGCAGATGTTGTTTCTGCTGTGAGTTTTTGGTTCCCTGGGGTAAATTCTCAGGAGTGGTATTGCTGGATCAAAGGTGAGGAATGTAGAATTGTCCAGCGCTTTTGGAAAACAATATGAATATTCCTCCACAAACTAGAAATAGAGCTACAGTCACTATTTCTTTGCTCTTTAGAAACTTTCAAGAGAGACTGTTCAGTGAGTTTAGACAGCAGGATACCCAGCTGTCAGTATGTGTTGGATGACAGGTTTAGCTAGCTTGGGAGCTTTGCTCACAGTTTACTTTACTTACATGTTCTTAAGCCAAGATTCATTCCAATGAGATCTCTCTTATGGGCCCAGAGCGATAGCCCAGCGGGTAGGGCGTTGCCTGCACGGCCGGCCTGTCCGGCCTGGGTTCGATCCCCAGCATCCCATAGGTCCCCGAGCACCGCCAGGAGTAGTTCGAGTGCAGAGCCAGGAGAAACCCTGAGCATACCGGGTGTGACCCAAAAAAAAAAAAAAAAAAAAAGATCTCTTATATGTAAACACTGATAGAGGGTGTGGTAGTTACAGAAGTCACCTTGACTCTGAATAACTTCTGACTTATTATACATCTACAAAGACGTCTATGTCATCTAGATTGGGCACAGATCCTCTTTATGCACACTGCACCCAACGTGGGACAGTTAGAATTTACCAGGAGACTGCCACCCTGACTACGTTTAGACCATCGTTTAAGATTATAGAAAGGATCATACTAGTTTGCCCTCAAGCAGGCGAGCATGACCCTTTCAGTATATGGAGAACAAGATATTCAGAATCACCCTGGTGCAGATAATAAATAAGAAGGTACCATCTAGATTACATGAAGGTGTAATCTATGTGGTACCATCTACATTACATGAAGCCCATGAAATTAAGATGTATTACTTTACACCAGCCCCCATCCAGTGTTTTATATAAGAGATAATCTTGGAAGAAGGGATTAGTCCTGGCATACTCCTTTGTTTATACCTATAAGAGGGTGTGGCACCACCCTTTTACACTCTTCTACTATCTAGAAGCTGTTTAGGGTTCTTTGTTGACAGGACCCTCCCTGTCAACAGTTATATTCCTTTGGTGTACATAAGGGGACTGACTTGAGGCACTGGCCCCTTCTCCTTCTTTGGGTAGGACTCCTCTCAGGTGAGACCCTCTCTCTTTGGTGGGAGACTTGGGCTCTCTTGTATGGTCTAAGTTCTGATCAGAACTAGAGTTCTTTCATTATATTCGATTGCAGTGGTAGAGCTTTTGTACTATTAAAAGCCTTTTTTTGGAACTGCGCCCTCGTGAGTTTTCATCCATTTCCCCAGCGGCCTCAGAGGTAGTAAAGAACTTCTGTCATGGTACTGTTGGGGACCCCAGCGGCTCTCTGACAAGTATGTACAGTTCCTAGCAATGGCAACCTTACGTTCCAATGGGAACGTGCAGTGCGAGCAGCATTGCACCCTGATTGAATCATCCAGCCCTGCCGCCTTGTGCCCCTGAACACTTTGGGGAGTGTTTCCTCTTCCCAGGATGAAGGTATTCCTATGATAAAGCAGGAAATGCTCCCAAAATTGACTAAAAGTGAGTTATTTTCACAATCATCAATGTTGAGGATTGGAACAATGGTCAACATGCTTTGCCAGGCTGTATTTTTTTATGAGCTCTCCTTGAGATAAACCTAGCCAGGAGAATTCTTTCTCAAAAATTAACAAGATGGAAAGGTCATAAAAATGCTCCAAGTTTCCCTTCATCTTGACTTTCCAAATACTTGTGAACATTTATATGAGGCTTTCAGGTATTTTTTTAAAACCCTCAGCTCCATTTGTATCCAAAGCCGTTGAAGATAGTCATCACTTTCTGCTTCCTTTAAAATGCCAACTAACGCACAACCTCTTTTGAGATTTGGCTATTGGTCTGATTTAAAATGTCTTCCCTTCAACCTTCTCTCTCCTCCATCTTGCATCACCCTGAATTCTAGATAAAACCCATTTTCCTTAAGACAGGTGTTCAATGGGGTATGAATTCTATATGGAATTTCACACAATTTTAAATGCTCACATTAAGTGTACTGCCTTAGCCAGTCCTAAATTTCTTATAATATGGATTCTTAAATTACCTAATGAAGACACAAACACAAAAGTATTTGACACTTAACTACTACCACATTACATGATCAGAGACAGCTTGTTTTCAGTCCATTTTAGTGCTGATAATCTTGCTAGGAACATATTTCAACTGGAATCAATACCCAATTTCCAGGAGAAGTAACTCTCAAAGGAAGGGTGGATTTGTTCTGACTTAGGGCATTAAACTTCCCACCTAATTAGCTGTACAACCATACCGCTGACGTGGTTCCTTGGGGCATTTAGTATTCCTCATCACAGTTCACCTTGTTCCTCTCTTACCCCTTAGGCCATTGCCTCTGAACTATTTTCTGAGGGATTTGTTTCATATCTGGCCTCTCTTCTGGAAATTTTGACTTTCTTATCCTATGGCCTGTCCTGTTTCTGTATATCCTTAAAATACACTATCCTGCTCAAATAATAAGTTATGGGAGCATCATCCATATGCAATCCCATTAACATTCTTTCTCTTTACCTCATTGTTTATTTGCTCACACACACACACACACACACATACAGATTCACCATTGGTTGAGCACTTACAGAAATAAGACAACTTACAGATAAGGAAGAGGAAGTCAACAAAACATAAAGTGAGAAACTACCAGTGGATGCAAAACAAAAGAAAAAGAGAAGTAAATATAGAAACAAAAAACAGGAAGTAAAAAACAAGCTAAGAAAATTAGGTAGCTTAAATATATAACTGTTAAAATGCACAGCACTGGCATGAGAAGGCGTTCAGTAGTCTTGGAAAATACAAAACTTAGAATGACTGTAACCCAAATAACTTAGAGAAATGCCACTACTTCCAACACTCAGACCCATGGATTCAGTTTGTTCCAATAAGAAAAAGAGGAAGGGCTTAGACAATCAAAACTTTAAGAGAGAACTAAAGATCATGGGCCTGGTGATTGACAAGCCTTATCTCCTACATGAAACTAATCTGTAAACCTGGAAAAGTGACTGTTCCATTGGATGGGTACAAACAACATATATTGTCAAAAAAAGGGAAAAACTCTCCAGAAACAGATCTTAATGAAATTAATATAACTGATTTACTCCATAGAGTTCAAAACAGTAGTCATCAAGATGAGAGTTCAAAACAATAGTCATCAAGATGCTCATCAAGATCAGAGATGGATGCATTACCTAAACAAGGGTCACAATAAGATTAAAAATTAAAAAAATATCTAAAAGTAACAAACAGAAATCATAGGTGAAGAACATAGTATCACTGTATCACTGTCTTCCCGTTAATATTCGAATTGCTGGAGCGGGCACCAGTAACATCTCCATATGACCTGTCTCATGCAAGTAGAGCCCAAGGGAACCTGCTTGCTCCAGGAACATAAAGAGCCTCAAACCATTCTATTAGGTCATGGGAATGAGGTCTATAATTGTTACTGTTATCTGGCATATCAAATACAACACGGGTAGCTTTCCAGGCTCTGCTGTGTGGGTAGCATACTCTTGTAGTCATCTCAAAATCCAGCATTTATTGATGAACCGCGCAGTCGCAAGCGGCCTCGTGAGCCGGGCTGTGATCGGCTGGTCTGCTGGGTGGAATTCTGACGAGGAGGAAGTACGGATGTGGAAAATGGAGGTCCTCATGGAGTGGGGGGGTCGTCTAGCTTGTTGTGAGGCTCTGTTGGTGTGGCGGGCCAAGGCTAGAACCTGCCTTCCCTCCCGGGCACCTCATGAGCGGCTGGGCACAGAGAGAGCCAGTAGCAGCTCTGCCCCATGTCTGTCTCTGGATCAGCATACCTGGGCCGCATTAAAAAGACTCATAACATAGTAATTAAACAAAAATTAATAGAGGTTCTATCAGACTAAAAGAAACAGAAGAATCAGAAAATTTAAAATCAAGACTGAAATTCATCTGATTGTATGATTTTTAAAAGAATGCAGAAGATTAAAGTTAGTTTAAGCAACTTATGGAACACCCTCAAAAGAACTAATGTGCATATACGATCACCTATGAATGACCTCCTAACTAAACCTTCACCGTTATACTTTTAATTTTCTATTATACTGTATGCTATTGCTGTCATAATGAGCTATTGAAATGCTCTCCAGAACCATTTATTTTAGGACTAGCTTGCATTTATGGAAAGTCCAATTTTCATAACAAGCACAGCATTGTATAAAGTCCTGGAAAGCTTACTTTTCCAAAGGGGAATCTTGCCATTTTAGGGATTAGTTATTTGAAATCTCTATTCCATGTTCCCATATCACGCAGAAAATATTTCATCAACAACTCTTTAATCTTCTGCTTATATCCGTGTTCTTTCTGAATTTTCCATCCTTTTCTACAGATAGCTCAGAATTGATAGGAGACAAGTTAGAGAAAATTATCACAAGCCATATATTAAGCAAAAATGTTTAGTCCTAGTCAGTGAAGGGATGGTTCAGCACCACGGACAAGGGCATCCAAGCTTGTTCAGGCTGACTGCCTGCCCTCTCCACTCCAACATATTTAGTTATGCCATAAGTATGTTCCCACATGAAGAACTCCTCCTCATTGTTATGCTTATTTCAATTATATTTTTACTTATAAAATTATTTTTATATTCCCAAACACAAAGAAGCTAGTGATTCAATAAATTGAGTCCTGGGGCAATAAATTACTTCAGATATCAATTCTCAACCCTGACTATTAAGGTAAATGATATGTTAAGACTATTGAAAGTGAAAACAATAAGAAAGTATTTTATAAATGCAGGATAAAATATTTAGAATAGGGCCTTTTTATGTGTGTGGAGGTGGGGAACAATTGCCACCGGTTATTTTCAAAGACCTGAAATAATTTTTCTACAGATAGCTGTAAGAGCTGCTTATTCCTAGAAGAGAAATAAAGAATCTGGAAGATGAGGAAGTTCCAGCTGCTTTTCTTTTATATGAACAACAGGACCCAATATTTTCAGTAGGTGAAATGGAAATTAGCAGGAATTATGTCTTTTGCTGACATCTGGTGGTCTCCCACGCATGTAATAATGGTGGAAGTAATAGTGTAGGTGTAATGGTTCTCCCCTTCATGTGAGAAGCCAATAGCACACAGAATCATTTCAGTTTTTAGGTGGTGCCTGTAATACAGTACAAATTCTCTCTGTTTAGTTGAGCAAGAAAAGAAATTGACTGTATAGTGAAGATGAGAGAATCTACTGCATCACTTAATTTCCTTCTTTCAGCAATGTTACCTCTTCATCCATCTTAGTAAACCTACCTGTCTTTTCTTCATCAAAACCTAAGTGCCAAGCAGAATTTATAAAAGCTTAAAAATTTCCTACATTAAAAGTATCTTAATCCTGCCCCTTGAGGTGTTGCAGGTGTGGCTGTGGTGCCCAGCTGCATTGGCAGGACGCAGACAGGAGATAGGCTTGTATACACCCCAGGGGCTCTGCCTTGTGGGCCCTGGATGGTGGATGGTCTGACATAGGAAAAGACTGGGCCCCCTGGGATGAACCCAAAGCCATGGCAGAGCCTGGCAAGCTACCCGTGGTGTATTTGATATGCCAAAAACAGTAACAATAGAGACGATCTGAACAAGGGACAGACCACACACACAGATGTGCTGCCCGGTCCACATGGAGCAGCCCATGGAGTCTCTGAGGAATCGGCTAGTCCCCGGCCAAGACCAACGTAACTCCTAAGGTAAAGCACTCATGTGGGGGGGAAGCCACACTGGTCAGAATTGGAGCAGGATTTGGGCTCCTCCCTCTCCATGCCAGTGGGCATGGCTAAGGGCTCGCAGCCTACCAACCAGATGAACCAGACAAGGGGCAGATCAGATGCACAGCTGTGACAGTGTACGGCCATGCAAGAGGCTTAGATAACAAAGTAGGCAAGAACCAGGTCCTTCCCAGGATCTTTCACATCTGTACACTATAATGATATTTGTAGTTGTAACAAAATGGGGAGGTTAATGAATGGGGAATGAGGAACTATAATGTCACACTAGAACTAACTACTGAATATACACATAGATAATTGCATCATAAACTGTAAGGCAAATCACAAGGTGTAGGAGAAGAGACAGAAATAGAGACAGAAATAGAGATAAAGATGAGAGACTCAGACACATGGGGGAGAGCTGCCCCCTAGCTCCACTGACCATGAAGCTCCCAGGAGGCAAGATGGGTTTTGAGTGGGCCCATCACTTCTGTAGGGCCTCGGAATCAGCTGGATGAGAATTGCTCACCATAATAGCTGCCATTATCATGGTCTGGACCCCACATCTCATCAGAACCCATGCAAGAGAGATGCTGATCTCAAGACCAGCTCAGAGCAGCCAAGTTCGAGCCCAGGTAGGCGGCTCTCAGACGCAGAAGATCACCAGGTATTCCTGGAGATGGAACTGAGGTACCCCTTCCCCTCTCTGACTTGTCCTGAAGGCCTGGTGGCCCTGCCCATAAACTGCCTTGGGGCTCTCGACCATGATGCAGAGACTCAGATGCACAGGGGAGAGCTGTCAGCCAGTTTTCCCCTAGATCAGCTGACTATGAGGCTCCCAGGAGGCAAGATGGGTTTTGGGAGTGGGCCCATCACCTCTGTAGAGCTTTGAACGTTGCTGGATGAGACTCATTCACCATAATAGCCTCCATTTTTGTGGTCCATTTTTGTGTTTTGTTCCACTAGGAGCAAACAGTGATCCCTAAGAACCACCAGCTGTGGCCCTCAAAAACAAATGAAAAAAAATCAATGAATGTATATTCTTACCAGCTTTTTCATCATTCCTCTGCTGAACCTAGATACTTATTGTCTTTTTTAAAACATCACTGTCCTGATTTTAAATAAAATAAAATTTACTGGGAGTTGTAGTAAGTACAGGATTAGTGTTAATGCCTTGTATGTGGCCAATTCCTGTTCAATTCCTATAATAACATGGCCCCCAGAACATCCCTGCCTGTAGTCTTAGAGGTCCCAAAAAAGCAGCAGGTGGACCAGGTAATCCCTGGCACCTCAAGGATTAGCAGTACTGCATTATCTGGTCCTCACATTCAACTAGTGGGACATTTGCTGAGAATTGTTGGGGACAAGGGAGGTCACAGACCTCCTCATGACCACTTGGAGGACATCCCCCAAAGCCTCACTAAACAAGATTACATGGCAACTTAATACTTCCACTAAAGTTTTTAATTTATGAATTAGTGATAGTATTTGCATTTAGTGATAGTATTAGTGATAGATTTGCATTTTAACACTTCTAAATCATTTACTGATATGGCTGGCCTGGGATTTTTTCCATTGCAGGGTATCTGAAATATAAAAATTATGATCAATTTGAAAAAGATGCAATGATAAACTAAAAACATCAATATGTTTGGAAAAAACCGACATGAAATCTCTATAGCTTCCTCCTTTGAAAGTAAAAAATAAATTTTCCATGTTCTTGATCTTTCAAAAATGTTAACATTCAACAAAATCTTTGTTGGTTATATTTCTGTTGTTCAAGGATGGAAATGATCTCTTTATATATAACTATAATCAGCGTATTTAGAGAAATAGGATTATGGTATTGCCAACTGGCTTCCATCTTCTAGTTTGACAAAAATAGCAGTGATAGAAAAAAAGAAGACACAATGGTAAACATACAAAGAAAATGAGGAAAATATTACAGATGAAAAGTGTATAGCTAAACTATCTGAAATAGGAGTTATCCAAGAAAGAAAAGCTATTTAAAGCAGGTTCCAAAAATTGTTTCTGTATTGACTTATGTCTTGGGATAGCATAAGAGCAGTGCATCTAAAAAATGAATGTTCTCTTTCATTACAACAGGAATCAGTACTTGTCAAAACTCAAAAACTTCTTGGCAATCTACCTACATTCATCAACAGCTCTTTTATCTTCAGTAGTAACACTTGCCAGCCAGCTGCTTTCCATAGGTGAGTCGAAACCACATTTACACCAGAGACATATTTTCATCTTAATAGATTGTTTGATACTTTGCCTCTTGAATGCCTACAAATTAAAGCATTTATCCCTCTCTAAGGAAGTCTGAGCCTCGCAACAAGCCAGACGACTCCCTACTCCACGAGAGCCGCCATTTTCACATCCAGACTTCCCTCTCGTCAGAACTCTACCCAGCAGAAGAGCCTATTACAGCCTGGCTCATTGGACCCACCCTGCAGCAGTCTTTTTCAAGTCCAGCCCAGGTATGCTAATCCAAGACTCACAGACATGGGGCAGAGCTGCTACCGGCCTCCCTGTGCACAGCCGCTCATGAGGCACCGGAAGGGATGGTGGGTTCTAGCCCTGGCCTGCCACCCCAGCAGAGCCTCGCAACAAACCAGACAACACCCCACTCCATGAGGGCCGCCATTTTCCACATCCAGACTTCCCTCTCGTCAGAACTCCACTCAACAGAAGAGCCTATTACAGCCCAGCTCATGTGGCCACAAGCGGCCGCGCATTTCATCAATAAATGCTGGTTTTAGAGATGACTACGAGAGTATGCCACCTGCGTGGCAGAGCCTGGCAAGCCTCCCATGTCATATTTGATATGCCAAATACCAGTAACAATTATAGACCTCATTTCCATGACCTGCTCGAGTCTCAAGATAACTAGAAGATTATCCCTGGGTTGACATGCCAAATACCAGTAACGACTATAGACTTCATTCCCATGACTTGATGGAATGGTTTGAGGTTCTTTATTTTCCTGGGGTGGGCAGATGCCCTTGGGCTATCTCACATGTGACAGGACATATTGAGATGTAACTGGTGCCTGCTCGAGTAATCGATGATCTACAGGAAGTCAAGTGATTTCCATGACCTGATGTAGTGTTTTGAGGCTCTTTATATTCCTGGAGCAAGCAGATGCCCTTGGGCTCTACTAGCATGAGACAGGACATATGGAGATGTTACTGGTGCCCACTCGAGCAAATCGATGATGAATAGGAAGACAGTGACAGTGATACAGTGAAGGAAGTCTGATATAGGGAGTGGTAGCCTGTTGGCAGAATGTAGATCTAAGGATATGCGAAGGAAGGTCTGATGGATACTGCTTGTTAACAGATACACAGGGACTTCTGGCAGACTGTCTCCAAATAGAGTTAGTATGTAGAATTCCCTAGTGAGACTGTTAATCAAGCTGCAGGTACACAGACAAGGCTATCTTAGGTCATTTCTCTGCACATTTCCTTGTTGGCTATTACTAGCCCAAGATGGAGTCTAATGGACGATGCTTAAAATTAGGCAGAAAACAGGTTTTTTCTTGTTCTTCTGTCTGACATGTCCTTGCCATCATGGGCTAGTCTGAAGGCTGCATTAGCAACTGTAATGCGTTCTTTTGTTCATCACATCTTACCTAGATAGCACCCCCTGCAGGTTTTTGGTTCCTGGTTGTCTCCCTTCCTATTATTCCTAAATCCTATTCAATGAATGTGAACTGTCTTTGTAATGTAATCCATGCAAACTTTAAGCTGTATTGCCCTTTGAGACAATGGAGTAAGAGAGTTGGGGTCTTGGTGAAGGTGGTCAGTCAGCTCAAGTGAGTCAGCTCAGGTCAGTCAGCTAAAGTCAGTTAGCTGCAGTTAGTCAGCTGTCAAGATGAGAGCTGTTGCCTCTCCAGCTGGTGATCATTAAAAATATTAATGGATATACATCGTGTTCCTGGTGTCTCATCTCTGCACCTCCAACCCGACACGACATTCCTGCTTCAGTAGCCCTCTACCAAGATTGTCTGTTCCTTAGATTCTGCCCTTCAGCTCTAGATACAAGTTATTTACAAACTTTGCTATTGCCCTATTGTTTGCAAATTTCTTTCACCCCTTTTAGTATTTACTCACTCTGCCCACATTAACAATTGCTAGAGTCTGAGTGTTTATGTTCCCTAGAAATCCCTGTGTTTAAAGCCAAACATCCACGGGCCAGAGCAATACCCCAGCGGGCAGGGCGTTTGCCTTGCACGCAGTCAAACTGGGTTCAATCATCGGGATCCCATATTGTTCCCTGAGCACCGCCAGGAGTAATTCCTGAGCAAAGAGCCAGGAGCGCCGCTGGGTGTGACCCAAAAAGGAAAAAAAAGAAAAAAAAGTTTAAAAAAAAGCCAAACATACAATGTCACATTAGATGGAAGATTTTGGAATTAGGAGATGCTGCTGATGCTGGTCTCATAAATTCCATGTGAAAGAGACCCCAGAGGTACTGTTGCTCTCTGTTCCCCCAGCATCAAGAGGACATAAGTCAGCTGAACCTAACATGCTCTTACCCTAATTTTGACTTAGAGCCTCCATAGCTGTGAAAAATTGATTTCTGTGTCTATAGTCTACCCAGGTTGTGGTAATGTTTTTTAGAACAGTGAAAATAGACTAAAATAATAATCATTACATTCAATCTTCATTGTTTAAGTTATTGATAATTGCCAAGAGAATGATACAAGGTTCACCCTTTAAAAAATAAGATTAGAGTGAAACTTTAATTTTGATATAGTTATATCAATACTACTCCAAAATAGAGTTAAATTATTTGTATAACAAAGTGTTAAACTGTTATCGGAATGCTAACTAAATTCACTTTGCCAGGTTAGCTTAATATCAGGATGTCAGATCTCTAGAAAACAATGATAAAAATAAAACTGTAAAATAAAATTTTATGCTTTGCATGAGAGAGAACCAGGACTGACCCCTGGCACTTTACAGTCCTCAAAGCAATGACCCTGGCAAAAGAAAAGAGGTAATATATTAAAACTGATGACTTGAAACCATTTCACTGAAAGAACTGGATACCAGAAGAATATCTCAATGTACTGGGGCACAAGTTTTGCAGATTGGAGGTCTAGGTTTGATACCATAAACCATGTGGTTACCCAAGTACCCCTAGACCACTGAGCCAGGAGTAGTGAAGGAGGAAGACTCAGTTTCCCCTTGCCAACCTGAGAGAAGCCCACAGTTTCTCCTTGTCAGCAGCTCCAATTCTCCCATTAACCTACCCCGCCTCATCCTAAGGCCTATCTCTAAGATTCCCGACTTTCCCAGAATCATACAATTCCCTTTGGAACCAGGAGTCACAAGACTAAGATAACAAACAATACGTGAGGCGGATAGCCAGAGAGACCCAAACCAGCCAGACCACTCTGAAGATTTCTGGCATTCTCTGTAATACTTGGTTGATAACAATGCAGGAGGCCTTTAAAAGAGCCTACACAAAATCATTTACTTTAACTTAGTCCTATACTAAGTTCCTCCCTTCAAGGGGAGTTCCTTTCCTCTCTCCTCTACTTTCCAATAAACTTTTCTACTTTCTAATTCTGAGTCTGAGCATCTTTATTATTCAATATTTTCATTCTTGAAAATATTGAAGAACCTGGGAATCGAGATCAAACAGAGACCTGCTTCTGCCTCGCCTGCATCAGTAGCTCCTGAGAACCCGTGGGTGTGGCTCAAAAAAAACAAAGAAAAACTTGAACTTCCTGTGACAATTTAAAAGCTTTCAGTTTTTTAATTGTCATGTGAAATAAAAGCAAAAAGACAGACTAAAACAGAACTGGAATGAGGTACTTTATGCATTTGCAACATAGGCTTCTCTTAAGCAACACCTTTTATCATATATAACCATAAGGTTAGGATCTGCTCTCAAACTGCAGGTAAGTTGAAAGTGCTAGGTTATGTCACAAGGGCAAACAGGACTTCTTTTTTATGACCAAGTCAGTTTTATTTGCTTTTGTTTGTTCTCTTTGCAGTACTAGGGAGGCCACACGTTACTGAGTAATTGAATCCCGTGTTCTCTGCATGGCAGGCATGAGCTTCTGCCATTTGGGTTATCTCCCCAGCATGCCTCTGTCTTGCCAACATTAAATTTACTGGAAACCAAGGGAAACAGCCCTGCACCACCCTCAGAACAATCAAGTTCAGACAGACAGCCTGAGCGGGCCTGGTCAAGAACTAGATGGAACTAATTTGTCCTTCTCTAATTTATTTTTAGCTTGCCATTTCCTTTAGTCCTAAGTCATATCAAAAGTGCACATTCCTACCCAGTAACCAGCATTTGCATTGAAACCTGCTGAGTCCAAACTTTTCTACAGTTCATTTAATTCTTCTTAATCAGTAACTTGGAAACTAGTGATGTGATACCCCCTGCTACAGCTCTGCAGTCACCGACACCCCAGATTCCAGGCCGAATTGATGGAGACTTTTAAGACACCACAATGTGAAAAATAAAGTAAAATTTTTTATAAAATCTTTAAAAGGAGATTGTAAAATATTTACAAGCATATTTCTTTGGATGTCCCGAGCATTTGAGAGGCTCAAAATTGCCCGCAAGAAATAAAGCCTAGTCTAGGTTTCTTTGACAGTTCCTAAGACAGCTCCATAAAAGGTTTCTTTGGAAATCCTTCTTGAGGGGTGGGGAAGAGAGCACCAAAGTGCTGAGTGTCTGTTTTGCATGTGGGTGGTCAAAGTTCAATCCCCCAACCACTACTGGGTGGCCCCCAAGCAAAAAGCAGGATGTGGCTCAGTGTTTAAATGCTGACTAGTATGCGTGAGAGCTGGGTTCCCATCCTTGGCATCACCAAACACACACACACACACAAACACACACACACACACACACACACACACACACACAAGCAAGTGAAAATCCTCTTGGTGTTTAAGAGGCAGAGGTTTCAGTACAGGACCTCAGTTGAAAACAGATAATCTCTATGGTTATAATGATTCATTCATAGGAATAAAGCTTTTAAACTGCCCAAAATCCCAAATAGGAGACTTGCAATTTAGTACCTCCCTTGATTCCATTATATCTTTTTATACTTTCTTATGAGGAACAATGAGAGAAAAGAGCAGAAATTTTAAAAAGTCCAACAGGGTTGAAATCAGGCTCTGCTGATATCCCATGAACTTGGCAAGTCATTTACTTCTCTAGAATCACACTTTAAAAAAAAAAAGATAGCTTCCCCACAGGTGTGTGTGTGATCCTTGCGTCTCCACGGCCCCAATCAGCCCCAGGGAACAGCAAGAACTTCCATCAATGGGAACTGAGGCAAACAGCCTTGGTTCCACGCCAGACCCCTTTGGGCTTTGCGCCTGCAGGAACGATTGCAGCCTCCCCACAGGTGTGTGTGTGTGTGTGTGTGATCCCTGGCGTCTCCGTGGATCCAACAGCCCCAGGGAACAGGCCAGAACCCTACACCCACATCCCAAAACTCAAAACTGTGTGGACGCTACTGCGTCCACGTGATCCTCTTACTATCTATCTTGCATGAGGTACCAGTGAACCTTTGTTCCTACACTCCCTTGCCACCCACCCAAACTCTGCAAACAGCCCAGACACCTACTAACTGTACTATCTAGTCACCCAAGAACTCACATTTGTAACCTACAATAGTCATAATGGTAAAGCAATGCAAAATTCCATCAAGCTCAGTGAGTGAAGTCACTAGTCCAGATGAGCCAAGCAATACCAATGAGTTGTATAACCTCTCAGATAAGGAATTTCAGAAAGAATTGTTAAGGATGCATAAGGAACTCAAAGAAGCAATGGAATACGAAATCAATAAAATACAAGAGGACATGAGAGAAGTGAGGACAATGCAAATGGAAATGACAGATATTAAAAATGAGGTAAATGAAATGGAAAACACAGTGGAGGCCACCATAGCAGAATAATAGCTACTGAAGAAAGAATTAGTGATCTCGAAGACGAGTTCCAAAGATTCTCTACACAACACCAGAAGATGGAAAAAAAAGACTCACAATTACCGAACAGACAACAAGAGATAATCGGGATGAAGCCAGAAGAAACAACATACAGATCATTGGGGTCCCAGAAGGGCAAGAAGAAAACCCTGATGAAGAAGAAACTGTCAAAGCCATCATTGCTGAAAAGTTCCCAGAACTAAAGAACGCTTGCCTCAAGATCCAGGAGGTCCATAGGATACCAGCTAAAAGAAACCCCAACAAGAATACTCCAAGACACATCTTAATTAGAATGACAAAAACGATAGAGAGAGTTAGAATACTGGAAGCAGCAAGATCAAAGAATGAAATCACATACAAAGGAACATCCCTAAGATTTACAGCAGACTTCTCAGATGAAACACTCCGAGCCCAAAAAACAATGTTGGGATATAGTGAAAAGGCTCAATGAACTGCAGGCCTCACCAAGAATTCTGTACCCGGCCAGACTCACAGTCAGATATGAAGGAAAGATACACAACTTCATGGATAAGCAACAACTCAGGAACTTCATGGACTCAAAACCAACTTTAAAAGAAGGACTGAAGGGGTCTATTGTAATACGACCAAACCCAAAAGCACAACAAGCACAAACAGAAAGATGGCACAAAATACAATGACAATAATCTCTCTCAATGTCAATGGTCTAAATGCACCAATTAAGAGACACAGAGTGACAAAATGGATTAAAAATTGAACCCAACATTCTGCTGTCTACAAGAAACACATCTGAATAATCAGAACAAACACAGACTCAAAGTCAAAGGTTGGAAGACCATTCTCCACGCAAACAACTCCTCCAAAAAGGCTGGTGTGGCCATACTAGTATCAGATAATATAGACTTCAGGCTGAAAAGGGTTAGAAGGGACAACAAAGGCCATTTTTTATTAATTAAGGGGTATGTACACCAGGAAGAAATTACACTACTAAACATATATGCACCCAACGAGGGGCCAGCAAAATACATAAAACAACTGTTAAGAGACCTCAAAGAAGACATTAACAGTAAAACAGTAATAGTTGGAGACTTCAACACTGCTCTATCAACTATGGATAGATCAACAAGACTGAAACTCACCAAGGAAATATTGGCCATGAAGGAAAAAACGGAAGAAAAGAGAGCTAGTGGACATATACAGGGCTTTTCATGCCAAAAAAGCTGAATACACATTTTTCTCTAGTGCACATGGAACATTCTCCAAGATAGACCACATGCTGAACCATAAAGCATACTC
>JAJIBD010023140.1:0-17387 GCA_021461705.1 Cryptotis parvus | reverse complement strand
CTTGCATGAGGTACCAGTGAACCTTTATTCCTACATCCTCGCCACCCACCCAAACTCAGCAAAAAACCCAGACACCTACTAACTGTACTATCTAGTCACCCAAGAACTCACATTAGAAACCTGCAATAGTCATAATGGTAAAACAACGCAAAATTCCTTCAAGCTCGGTGAGTGAAGTCACTAGTCCAGAGAAGCCCAAGCAATAACAATGAGTCGTATAACCTCTCTCATAAGGAATGTCAGGAAAAAATTGTTAAGGATGCATAAGGGAACTCAAAGAAGCAATGGAATGCAAAATCAATAAAATACAAAGAGGACATGATAGAAGAAGTGAGGAAAAATGCAAATGGAAATGACAGATATTAAAAATGAGGTAAATGAAATGAAAAAAACACATTGGAAGGCCATCATAGCAGAATAATAGCTACTGAAGAAGGAATTAGTGATCTCGAAGATGAGTTCCAAAGATTCTCTACACAACACCAGAAGATAGAAAAAATACTCACAATTACTGAACAGACAACAAGAGATAATTGGAATGAAGCCAGAAGAAACAGCATACGGATCATTGGGGGTCCCAGAAGGGCAAGAAGAAAACCCTGATGAAGAAGAAACTGTCAAAGCCATCATTGCTGAGAAGTTCCTGGAACTAAAGAATGCTTGACTGAAGATCCAGGAGGCCTGTAGGGATACCAGCTAAAAGAAACCCCAACAAGAATACTCCAAGACACATCTTAATAAGAATGACAAAAACTATAGATAGAGATAGAATACTGAAAGCAGCAAGATCAAAGAAGGAAATCACATACAAAAGGAACATCTCTATGATTTACAGCGAGACTTCTCTGATGAAACACACTGAGCCCGAAAACAATGGGGGGGATATTGTGAAAAGGCTCAATGAACTGCAGGCCTCACCAAGAATTCTTTACCCGGCCAGACTCACATTCAGATATGAAGGAAAGATAAACAGCTTCATGGATAAGCAACAGCACAGGAACTTGATGGACTCAAAACCAACTTTAAAAGAAGGACTGAAGGGTCTACTTTAATACTGATCGAACCCAAAAAGCATAACAAGCACAAACAGAAAAATGGCACAAAATCCAATGACAATAATCTCCCTCAATGTAAATGGTCTAAATGCACCAATTAAGAGACAGAGAGCCACAAAATGGATTTAAAAATTGAACCCAACATTCTGCTGTCTACAAGAAACACATCTGAATAATCAGAACAAACACAGACTCAAAGTCAAAGGTTGGAAGACCATTCTCCATGAAACAACTCCTCCAAAAAAGGCTGCTGTGGCCATATTGAGTGTCAGATATATATAGATTTCAGGCTGAAAAAGGTTAGAAGGGACAACGAGGACCATGTTTTATTACTTAAGGGGGTATGTACACCAGGAAGAAATTATACTACTAAACATATATGAACCCAACGAGGGGCCCAAAAAATACATAAAACAACTGTTAAGAGACCTCTAAGAAGACATTAACAGTAGCACAATTATAGTTGGAGACTTCAACACTGCTCTATCAACCATGGATAGATCAACAAGACTGAAACTCACCAAGGAAATATTGGCCCTAAAGAAAGAAATGGAAGAAAGTGGAGCTAGTGGATATATACAGGGCTTTTCATGCCAAAAAAGCAGAATACACATTTTTATCTAGTGCACATGGAACATTCTCCAGGATAGACCACATACTGAGCCACAAAGCATACCTCAATAAAATAAAAGGAGAGAAATTGTGTCAGCTATCTTTTTCAGACCATGATGCACTGAAAATGGAAGTTAAATGTACACAGAAACAGGGAGTCAAACCAAACACCTGGAAACTGAACAGCTCACTCCCTGAACAACAGATGGGTTATAGAAGAAATCAAACTGGAAATCCAATGATTTCTGGAAACCAATGAAAATAAAGACACCAACTATAAGAACTTGTGGGACATGGCAAAAGGCGTGTTAAGAGGGAAGTTTATAGGTCTGCAAGCATTCATCAGGAAACAAAGAAAGGGCCCACATAAATAACCTGACTACACAGCTGAAGACATTAGAAAAAAGACCAACAAAAAGGGAGCCCAACCCAGGCAGAAAAAAAGGAAATAATAAAACTTAGAGAGGAAATCAATGAGTTGGAAACCAAAAAAACAATCCAAAAGATTAATGAAACTAAGAGCTGGTTCTTTGAAAAAATAAACAAGATTGACAGACCATTGGCAAGACTTGTAAGGACAGGGGAAAGAGAGAACCCAAATAAACAGAATCAGAAATAAAAATGGTGAAATCACAACAGAAACCACAGAAATCCAAAAGATGATCAGAGATTACTTTGAGAGCCTGTATACCTTGAAACATGAGAATCTAGAAGAAATGGATCAATTCCCTGAGTCTAAAATGGAATAAGGAAAGCCTCTTCAACAAGTGTTGTTGGGAAAACTGGGCAGCGACATGTAAAAAAAGTGAATTGGGACCTGTGTCTAACACCATGCACAAAAATCAGATCAAAATGGATTAAAGATCTCAATATCAGACTTGAATCCATAAAGTACATTGAAGAAAATATAGGAAAAACCCTCCACGACATTGAAGCTAAAGGCATCTTCAAAGGTGAAACATCACTAACAAAGCAACTAGAAGAAAAGATAAACATATGGGACTACATGAAACTAAAAAGCTTCTGCACCTCAAAAGAAACAGTGACTAAGATACAAAAGCAGTCCACAGAATGGGAAAGAATATTCACCCAATACCCATCTGATAAGGGGTTAATATCCAGGATATATCAGGCACTGGTAGAACTTTACAAGAAGAAAAGAAACAACCCCATCAAAAAATGGGGAGAAGAAATGAACAGAAACTTCAGCAAAGAAGAAATTCGAATGGCCAAAAAAACATATGAAAAAATGCTCATCATCACTAATCATCAGAGAGATGCAAATCAAAACAACAATGAGATACCACTTTACACCACAGAGACTGGCACATATTCAAAAGAGCAAGAACAACAAGTGCTGGCGTGGATGTGGGGGAAAAGGGGACACTTATCCATTGTTGGTGGGAATGCCGGCTGGTACAGCCTTTCTGGAAAACAATATGGACATTCCTCCAAAGACTAGAAATTGAACTCCCATTTGACCCAGCCATACCACTCTTGGGAATCTACTCTGGGGAGCCAAAAATGTGCAGCAGAAACACCATCCCTACTTTTATGTTCATAGCAGCATTATTCACAATAGCCAGAATCTGGAAGCAACCAGAGTGCCCGAAAATTCGATGACTGGATAAAGAAGCTTTGGTACATCTACACAATGGAATATTATGCAGCTGTTAGGAAAAAATGAAGTTATAAAATTTGCCTATAAATGGATGGACATGGAGAAGATTATGTTGAGTAAAATTAGCCAGAAGGAGAGAGACAGATACAGAATGACTGCATTTATTTGCATAACATAAATATATATGTACATATTATGATACCAATATCCAAGGTCAAGTGAAGCATATATCAGGAGGTCTTGTCAAAGGTGGAAATGATCACAAACGTGTGGGAGTCAGAGGCTAGGTAAGACAGAAAAATGGAACAGTGTGCTAACAATTGTCAAGGGTACTAATGCCAAATGTCAGCCTAGTAACTGAGCATTAAATGGAGGCAAAAAGATACACATGACAACCCTTTAATGTGTGTTCTGTAATCCATGGTCTGGAAGGGAAGGAAAAGAGAAAGAGAAAGAAAGGGGAAAGAAATAAAGAACCTGCCATGGAGGAGGGCTGGGGGGGGGGGGAGGGAACTGGGGACGTTGGTGGTGGGAGATGGGCACTGGTGGTGGGATGGGTGCTGGAACACTGTATGACCAAAACCCAAATATGAACTTTTTTAATTGTATATCTTTTGTAATTGTAAAAATAAAAAAATAAAAAAAATAAAAAGTCTGAGCCAGTTGAAAAAAAAAGATTTCAGGCCAACTTAGGCTGCCAAAACAAAGAAACACTAAAATGATTGTCTGTACTTTCAATGCACGTGACGCTGGCATCGGAAGCCTATATCGAGGATCTGATGCTGCATGCGCAAAAGATCAAGTATGAAATCATTGGTCTGACTGAGACGAGGAGGTGTCAGTCGCATCACGCTGTATTTGACACCAGAGTAGAATTGTTCCTTGAAAGAGGCGACGAAAAGAAGTGTCGGTGGCGATGGTGTCCTTGTCAACAGCAACATGGCCATCAACATTGATTCATTTGAATACCTAACAAACTGGATAGGATGATTACACTTGAAGAGATGTGGCCCATGCCAGCAATTTCTATCTTCAATGTCTATGCACCAACATCCACATACAGGGAAGATGAAATTGAGAAATTCTACATGGAACTGGAGGAGTTCTATAAAATGATCACACCTACTACAAGATCATAGTCAGTGATTTTAATGCCAAGATAAGACCGAGAAGATCGGCTGAAGAACTCCACATGGGGATCCATGGCCTAGAATGGAACGAACAGGGTGAGAGACTATCTGAGTTCATCATGTTCACCAAGACCATTCATGGGAACTCACAGTTCCAGAAGGCAGAAGCGAAACGTTGGACATGGGAAATTCCTCATGGACAGTTACACAATGAAATTGACCACATCATCTTCAATTGACAGTTTTTGTCTGACCGATGTTGCTGTCGTCCCCAAATTCCAAACAGGATCGTACCACCGCTCTCCTTCGGTGCAAAATTCTACTTCATGCAACGCGGAGAAAAGGCTTCAAAGTTTAAGAAGAGAACTCCCAGAACGACCACCAACTGGGAACTCTTCGGCACCATTGCAGCAACATGGGAAGATACCATCATTGACGACATCGATGAAGAATACAACCCACTGGTTCAGCACCTCCATGATTGTGCGAAGAATGCCAAGAGAGAGAGAAAAGACACAAAAGGTCGCCTGTCTTCAGAAACTCTCCAGTTCTTTCGCCAACGTGGCAAGGCACGAGACTCAGGCGACCAAATGCTAATGACCAAGCTTGCAAGCGGTGCAGATAAGCAATAAAAAGAAGACCTCAAAGACAGAAGAGCAGAAATATGGACGATGCAGCAGAAGCCGAGAAAAGCATTCACACCGGCCCCGCCTGTCCTTCGCCAACTATAAGACCAAGATGACTGCCCTCGATGCCCTGATGGATCTATCACATCTTCCAGAAAGGCAATGGAGAAGATTATCCATGACTTCTACTCAGATCTCTTTGATAGTCACGTTCACCTTCCCACATACCAAATTCCACGGGATGGATATGTCATTCCCAACGCTTCTCCCTTCTGAAATCTGACATGCCATTTCATTGGAAAAGAAGGGAACAGCACCAGGCCCAGACAAAGTCAGACCCAAACACTTGAAGAATCTTCCGTCGGTACTCATCAATACACTAGCTCGGCTCTTCATGTGTTACCTGTCCGAATGCAAGGTGCCCTCCCAATGGAAAAACCAGCAGGACAGTTCTACTGTTCAAAAAGGGAGACATTCACGACATCGCCAACTATCGCCCCATCTGCCTGTTGTCTGTCATCTACAAGCTGTTTACACCGAATCATCCTGAACAGGATTGGCAGAACACTAGATGAAGGACAACCATGCGAGCAAGCTGGCTTCCAGAAAGGATTCAGCACACTCGACCATATCTATACGGTAACCAAGCTCATTGAGGTTTGTAGGGAGTACAAGTTGCCGCTCTGTCTCACGTTCATTGATTTAAAGAAAGCCTTTGATTCTGTGGAGACTGAAGAGGTCATCGAAGCCCTAGCCAAACAGGGTGTTCAAACCCAATACACCTGAAGGAACGGTTTGAGGCTCTTCATATTCCTGAATCAACCAGATGCCATTGGGTACATTGGCACGTGATAGGGTCCAATGTAAATGTCTGGCGCCACTGGCCACGAGCAAATCGATGAATAAAGGGATTCAAGTGATCAAGTGATCAAGTGACATCAAGATCCTTCGTGAGCTCTATTATTGGATTCACCACCAGGATCTCACCATTCTACAAGAAAGTGATCATTGATGTCAAAAGGGTGTTCGACAGGGTGATGCCATTTCTCCAAAACTCTTCAGCGCCATCCTGGAGAACATCATGCAGCAATTAGAATGGGAAGGGGTGGGAGTGAAGGTAGATGGTCAGCAACTACACCACCTCCTCTTTGCTGATGACATCATTCTAATAACACCAAACATTAGTCAAGCGTCACAAATGCTGGCTGACTTCGACGGGAGAATGTGGAAAGGGTAGGTCTACAGCTGAATCAAAAGAAAACTATGTTTATGAAAAATGAACTAGTTCCGAGGCCCCATTCACTCTCAATGGAACAGACATCTCTGAATGCAGCAGTTATGTGTACCTAGGTTGAGAAGTCAACATGATGAACGACCTAAAACCTGAGCTGCGCAGGAGGAAGAGGGCGGCATTGAATGTCTTCAAAGGCTCGAAGAAATAGCTAAAAGGACAAAGAACCTCCGGCTCCGGGCACATCTCTTCGACTCCACCGCTTCTCCCTGCATTAACATATGCCTCGGAGACCTGGGCCCTACGAAAGCAGGATGAGAATGCTATTCGGGCCTCCCAGAGAGGGAACGGAAAGAGCTATACTTGGAATATCATGCCTCACTCAAGTGAGAGAAGGAATCCAGAGTTCCGACCTCTGTTTCTATTCCAGAATCAGGGATGCTGTCTTGTTTGCCATGGCATCGAAAATCAGATGGGCTAGACATGTAATGCGATTTGGAGATGACTGCTGGACTAGAGCCGTTACGGACTGGATCCCACAGGATGTCAAAAGATCATGTGGCCGCGCACCTACAAGATGGTCAGACTTCCTTGTCAAGACCCTGAAGGAACGGTTTGAGGCTCTTCATATTCCTGAATCAACCAGATGTCACTGGGCTACACTGGCATGTGATAGGGTCCAATGGAAATGTTCCTGGCGCCTGCTCGGCAAATTTAAGTGATCAAGTGATCAAGTGTAAAGCGAAGTGTATTCCATGAACTAATCATTAAACCATTACTCTATAAATAAATGTTCATGCCTTTTTGCCTATAGCAGACCTCACTAATGCTTCTCTTTCAAGCTATCCCAGGGGGCTTCTTTCTGGCCCTTTGCTCTGGGGATACATAGGAAGTGGACTGAACTGACCTGGGGAGGAAGACAACAAAGAGCAAGCAGCCATTACCTGCCTTACCTTATGGAAGACATTTTGGTACTCTCACTGACAAGATCAGTAATCAAAAGACCTATTCCAGAGAAGACTGGGTGTTAGACGCTAAATACCTTCACATACTCTTATAAGTGACTGATTCATCTTCTTTTCTTTTATCTCGGTGCCAGCAATTGAACCCAGGGCTACACACATGCTGGATCACTGCCCTCCCTCTGAGCTACACATCTGGCTTGCAAGTAATTTTTAATTGAATCACCATGAATTTCAAAATTAAAAAGTTATTCATAATTTAGTTTCAGTCAAACAATATTCCAACACAACACCAATCCTCCACCAGAATCCACTTCCCTCCATCAATGTCCCTAATTTTTCTCCCATTCCCAAGCCTGTCTCTGTGGGAGAAACTTTTAACCTACCATTCAGCCTTTGGTCTCCTTCAGAATGACCACCCCCCCAAAAGGGGACACTCATCCATTGTTGGTGGGAATGCCGGCTGGTACAGCCTTTCTGGAAAACAATATGGACTTTCCTCCAAAGACTAGAAATTGAACTCCCATTTGACCCAGCCATACCACTCCTGGGAATCTACTCTGGGAAACCAAAAATACGCAGCGGAAACACCATCCCTACTTTTATGTTCATAGCAGCATTATTCACAATAGCCAGAATCTGGAAGCAACCAGAGTGCCCGAAAATCTATGACTGGATAAAGAAGCTTTTGGTACATCTACACAATGGAATACTATGCAGCTGTTAGGAAAAATGAAGTTATAAAATTTGCCTACAAATGGATGGACATGGAGAAGATTATGTTGAGCGAAATTAGCCAGAAGGAGAGAGAACAGATACAGAATGACTGCATTTATTTGCATGGCATAAATATATATGCACATATTATGATACCAATATCCAAGGTCAAGTGAAGCATATATCGGGAGGTCTTGTCAAAGGTGGAAATTATCACAAACGTGTGGGAGTCAGAGTTTAGGTAAGACAGAAAATGGAACAGGGTGCTAATAATAGTCGAGGGGTACTAATGCCAACCTAGAACTGAGCATTAAATAGAGGCAAAAGGATTCACATGACAACCTTTTAATGTATGTTCTGTAATCCATAGTCTGGAAGGGAAGGAAAAGAGAAAGAGAGAGAAAAGCAAAGAAATAAAGAACCTGCCATGGAGCAGGGCTGGGGAAGGGGAGGGAACCGGGGATGTTGTTGGTGGGAGATGGGCACTGGTGGAGGGATGGGTGCTGAAACACTGTATGACTAAAACCCAAACATGAACTTTTTAATTGTATATCTTTTTATTTGTATGGAGATGGGCACTGGTGGAGGGACGGGTGCTGAAACACTGTATGACCAAAACCCAAACATGAACTTTTTAATTGTATATCTTTTTATTTGTATATCTCACGGTGGTATAATAAAATACTTAAAAAAAATAAAAAAGCAAAAAAAAATAAAATGACAGAATGACCACCCCGTTCCACCAAAAGCTGTACTATACTGTTCTCTGACCAATTTCCCACCAATGGCAAGTGTGCTATGCAAACCAGTTCTCTTGGCCTGCAAGAAATTCTTACTGTCCAAGAAAGTGCATACTAAGCAGCTCTAGTGTATTTCTTTCATTAAATTTGATAGGATCTTTTAAAACTAGAAATTTTGTACCAATTAGAATATGCTAAATTCCACAATGTTATAAACTTATCCTTAAATTATTTGCTTCTAAAACAACCAATCTATTCCTGGCTCTGTATTCAGAAAAACAACTAAGCTATTCCTGGCTCTGTATTCAGGAGTCACCTCTGGCAATGGTGAGAGCAGGGTGAGCATTTCTGGTGCTGGGATCGAATTAGGGTCAGCTGCAAGCAAAGGCAGCACCCTAACCTCTGTATTAGCTCTCTGGCCCAGGAAATGTCGCGTGTGCATGCGCGTCTGTTTTTGTGTATATGTGTGCGCATGCATTTGTGTGCGCATGTGCATGTGTGTGTGTGTTTGTGACCTAAAGTCAAATAAAGCAAATGAACTGACTTGGGCTCTAAATGCCACATACAACCTTGAAAAATTCAGAGGAGCCAACACACCTACTGTTGCTGTTGATGCTTTTTTCTCTTGATTTTTTCATTTTTCTTTTCCTTTTTTTTCTCCTTTTTGGGTCACACTCCGCTGATGCTCAGGGACTATACTTGGCAGTACTTAGGGGACCAGATGGGATGCTGGAGATCAAACCCAGGTTGACTGTGCAAGGCAAATGCCCTACCATCAGTACTATTGTTCCAGCCCCTCACTTAATTTTTTTGAGAAAAGAGATTTTACAGAAACAACATAATTGTTTACACTTTCAAGATGGAATACACTGTACGGCACTATTATAAATTACTGCTGGAATATTCTATTGAAAAACATACATTTAAAGGGGATATAATATAAGAAAGCATAAGATTGTTTTTATCTTACTGGTAAGTTCTATTAGGACGTTGTTCCTTATTTTGTGCTATAGATGGAATCTGCTTATTGGTCTGACTTGTGAGCTTGTTTAGAGGTTCTAGCAGGGGAGCACAGCTACTCGTATATTCCTGGACTGCAGACTGACCGTCTGATCTGGGAAGGCCGTCCTCACAGTTTAAGGAGGGACGTACATAGAGTGTTGAGGGAGGAAGGAGACACCCATATAGCCAGCCAGATCAGCCAAATCAACCCTGGCAATCAGTGGGTGACAGAGATCGCAGCCAGATCACCCTCACATCCCAGTCTGACTTGTGTACTCTGGGTGATTACACAGAAAGGAGCAGGCTTTTTAGAGGAGTCTGTTAAGTCCTGCCCTATTCCCATTTTTACAATCCATATTAAGTCTCTTCAGTCAGCTAAACTAGCTTAGTTTCTTCAAGTCCCAGGACACAATTTCCATATTATTTATGAATCTTACTGTCAAAGTATTTCAACTCAGCCTTGTATAACCTGTACATTGATTTTCTATTAAATTCCAAGTGTTGGAGAAACCTATTTATTTTACTGAAATCCCTTTATATTCATGAAAGCTTTTAAAAAAGTGACTTAAATGGATGGTTTAGTTGAGAGAATGTTAATGTGCAGCAGAAAAGGAAGTTAATGGGTGGAGTGTCGTGTGTGTGTGTGTGTGTGTGTGTGTGTGTGTTGTGTGTGTATGTTGGATCTGACTGGTTTCTGTGTTCAAGTATTCAAAACGTAATATATTGAAACTATCCAAATGTTATTAGAAACTGTTACTAAAGGGTGAGATAACCTTTTAATTGTCAGCTTTTGCTTTATGTATTTAGATTTTACTAGATACTAAAATAACTATTATGTCTTTTCTATATATTGACTCTGTTACAAAATGCCTCTACTTCCAATGATTTTATTTTTTTTAGATTAAAGTATATTTTTTGATCTGACACTAGTATCACTCATCCCAGTTCTTTTATGCCTGATATTTGCATGACACATATTTTCTCAGTTTTATTTTCAACCTAATACTTGAATCTAAATGAGGCCAATTGATCTAGTTGATAAAATACAGAGAGAAAGAAAATATATGTTGCTTCAGTGTGAGTCTGTGAGTTTGGCATTTTTATTAGACTGTTTCATTATTTCACATTTCATGCTATTGATATGTTAGATTTTTTGTTCGCTTGGTTTTGGGGTCACACCTGGGAGTGCTCAGGGGTTACTTCTGACTCATGGATCATTCCCGGCAGTTCTTGGGGATCATATTAGAGGCCGGGATTGAACCCAGGTTGGCTACGTGCAAGGCCAGTACCCTAGCCATTGTACCGCCACTCCAGCACTCTGGTTAGAGTTTTGTTTGCTATGTTGCATTATGTTTTATATAAGGTCCATGTCTTTTAATTCCCTCTATTCCTTATTTAGTGTTTTCTTAGTATTAAATATTATAAATACTGACCTCTTTAATGACTATTTGGGGGCCACACCCAGTGCTGTTTAGGTTGTACTCCTGGCTCTGTGCTTGGGGATCACTCCTTGTAGTTTCGGGAACAGTATGGGGTGTTAAGGATCGAATCAATGTTGGCATCATCCAAGGTAAGCACTCTACCCACTGTTCTACCTCTCCTGACCCCCTGTGATTATTTTAAAAACTATATATACTTCTGTTATTTTATTCTAGGGTTAATAAAATATATCTTATCAGAATTAAAGGATATTTTAAAATTTTATATTTACTTTGCTTAGCAGTAGGGTTTTCGTCACCGACTGGATCCCACGGTTATCAAAAGATCACGTGGACTAGATAGATAAGTAAAATGCGCCTGCAATGAGGGCAGGCAGGATTTGGGTGGGTATGTTTGGGAATTGGGTGGTGGGAATTGGCACTGGTGGAGGGATGGATTCTGGAACACTGAATTGTAGAGACCCAATTATGAACATCCTTGTAATTCTATATATCACATGGTATGATAAGGATTGGGGAAGATGAAGGAGAGACAGAGAGAGACAGAGGGAAATGGAGCGAAGGAAGAAATGCCTGCTCTGGAGCTGGGAGAGAGGGAATGTGGGGACATTGGTGGTGGGAATGGGGCACTGGTGAAGGGATGGGTGCTGGAACAATGTATGACTGAGACCCAATTATGAACACCTTTGTAATGTTGTTCCCATGGTGGTAAAATAAAAATTAAAAAAGATCATGTGGGCGCCCACCTACAAGATGGTGAGACTTCTTGGTCAAGACCCTGAACAAACTGTTCGAGGCTCTTCATATTCCTGAAGCAAGTAGATGCCATTGGGCTACACTGGCACGTGATAGGGTCAAATGGAAATGTTACTGGAGCCCGCTCGAGCAAATCGATGAGTAACAGGATATGAAGTGATCAAGTGAAGTGAGCAATAGGGTTTGAGGCAGCCCTGACAGTTTTAAATAAGTATTTACCCTATCATTGATAATATAGTTGACACAAGAGTGCTGTGTACAAGGTTTCCTAATATTTTGCCCTTATTTGGTCTTCTGAAATCTCTGAGTCTCTGAAATCCCTGTCTTAATAGGGATTTCTTAATATTTTGCCCTTATTTGGTCTTCTGAAAGACCAAATTGGTCTCTGATTCTCTGAAATCTCTGAGTCTCTGAAAGCCCTCAATGATGACTTATTCTTCAATCAAAACTAAGTTTTTCAAGTGTATTAGTCATGAATTTATATAAAGTGATGAATTACCTTCTAGTTTCTTAATTAATTTTGCACTAATCTTGCTCATTTTGCACTTCTCAACACTATCAACAGACACCTGTTTTCTAAAAAATATAATTAACTAAAGATTTAGTTGGAGATTATACTTTATAACATTATGAATAGTATAATACAATAACTTGTGTGTAGAAGAAAAGGGATCTTTAGAGAATGTTTAAATATATTTAATGTAATTCACATAACAGTTCACTGATAAATTTTTAAAACATGTGCTGTATTTAATGAAATGAACATTCAAAGGTAATTCTGATATTTTTTCTGTGCTGACATCGAAAATACAGAGATTTCAATAATTTTAGAAGGACCTGGGCATACCAGGCTTTAGAGATTATCTACGTCAGAGTTCTTATAAGACAGAAAACTTGGGAGAGAGGCTAACTATTAAGATCCTATAATTACTTGAAATGCAGAAAACCCTAGAATCCCAGCACTCTGGTGCCAAGAATGCAATATGCTTTCATATGTGTGTGCATATATTGCTGGGAACATTTTCTAGTCACAGGCTGTTATCACTCTACTAAAAAAACAGAGAAATAAAGCTATGTCCAAAAACTTAAAGGTCTAATGTTAGCAGTTTTGCACATCTCAAACAAAACAGCTGATTGACTTCTATCAAAATGGGACTTTGAGATGAGAGGCAATATAGGGGATTCTTGCTTGTAGGGAAACCCGGTCAATCCCAGTAATACATCATCCCCGGATTACCACTAGGAGTCCCTGAGCACAGAGTCAGGAGTAAAACCTGAGCACTGCTAGGTGAGGCCCCAAAACGCCCCCAAAAAAAAAAAAATAGAACTACGGTTAATGTTAATAATGTTTTTGTAGGCCTGAAATATACTGTCATATGCATTAGGGGCTTTAAAAAGCTTTTTGCTCCTTCTATAGAGCTAAACTCAATCTAGTTATCAGCAGCTGAAGCGATAAAACTTTTAAGTGCATTTTTAAAAAAATATTTATTTATTTATTTATTTATTTATTTATTTATTTTGCTTTTTGGGTCCCACCTGGCATTTCTAAGGGGGTTACTACTAGCTCTGCACTCAGGAATTACTCCTGGTGGTGCTTAGGGACCTTATGGGATGCTAGGGATCGAACCGGGTTGGCTATGTGCAAGGCAAATGCCCTACCTGCTGTACTATCGCTCTAACTACCATTAAGTGGCTTTAAAAGACTCAGTATGAGGCTAGAAATGGTTTTGTGAAGTTGTCTTTGGGGTTCCAATATATGGACCCCTCTTAGATCGACTAATTTACTTCTGTGCATGCTTCTGAGATTCAGACTGTTTTTTCCTTTTGGCTCATTCTGCTCTTTCTGGTTCTGCTTTTCCAAAATTTCTCCTTTCTGTCTTCATACAAAATCTCCTCAATTTTAGGCCATTGAATATTCAATATTCTATTCCACTGATTCCACAACTTAATCTAAAATCCCCTTTCTTTGAGTTCCAATTGTCTGTTATGGCCACCACTGGTCACGTTCTGCCATGATTCCTCTGCATCCTATCTTTATTTATTTATTTATTTATTTATTTGCTTTTTTGGGTCACACCGGCAATGCTCAGGGGTTTCTCCTGGCTCTACACCCAGGAATTACTCCTGGCGTTGCTTTCGGGGACCATATGGGATACCGGGGATCGAACCTGGGCCTGCATGGGCCAGCCACGTGCAAGGCAAAAGCCCTACCGCTGGGCTATCGCTCCGGACCCCTGAATCCTATCTTTAAACTGTCTCATTAACTACCCTAGTGGAGTTTACTACAGGTGTTATTCACTCTCATCTAGCTTTGCGAGCTAATTAATGCATAGGACATTTGTTCAGACAAACAATAAAATATTTATTTGAAATGAAGAATTTAAGTGACGTCCTGTGTTTATATATGCTGATTTTGGTTCACTGTATCACTGTCTTCCCGTTCATCATCGATTTGCTCGAGGGGGCCCCAGTAACATCTCCATATGTCCTGTCTCATGCTAGTAGAGCCCAAGGCATCTGCTTGCTCCAGGAACATAAAAAGAGCCCCAATCCATTCCGGAATGAGGTCTAAAACTGTTATTGGTATTTGGCATATATCAAATACAACACGGGTAGCTTGCCAGGCTCTGCCGTGCAGGTAGCATACTCTTGTAGGCACCTCTAAGTCCAGCATTTATTGATGAACCGCGCGGCCGCAAGCGGCTGCGTGAGCCGCGCTGATAGGCTGGTCTGCTGGGTGGAGGTCTGATGAGAGAGAAGTCGGATGTGGAAAATGGAGGCCCTCATGGAGTGGGGGGTCTTCTGGCTTGTTGCGAGGCTCTGCTGGGATGGTGGGGCCAAGGGCTAGGAACCCACCATCCTCCCGGGAGCAGAGCGGCTGTTCACAGGGGAAGCCAGTAGCAGCTCTGCCCCATGTCTAGAGAGTTTACCACCGTAATCCAATATAATGAAAGAACTCCTCCGCTCTGGTGAGAACTTGGACCATACAAGAGCCCATGTCTCCCACCAAAGAGAAAGGATCTCAGCCGAGAGGAGTCCACCCAAAAGAAGGGGAAGTTAAATCTGAGATTTAACTCAGTTAAATCTGAGATTTAACCAAAATCTCAGATTTTGGTTAAAAAATGGAAAAAAAAAAAGCTTTTACATGCTAACTGGAAGTCCTTCATATCCATATACTAAACCAGTGATCAGTTGATCACTTGATATTCCGTTATTCATCGATTTGCTCAAGTGGGCGCCAGTAATGTTTCCATTTAACCCTATCATGTGCCAGTGTAGCCCAATGGTATCTGTCTTTTTCGGGAATAAGGAGCTTCAAACTGTTTTTTTTTAGGTTCCTGATAAGGAAGTCTGACCATCTTGCTGGTGGGTGGCCACGTGATCTTTTGTCATTGGGATCCAACTGGTAATGGCTCTAGTTCAATGAGTCGTCTCCAGATGGCATTATATCGCATTATAAACAGTAAAAAATGTTTATCTTCCTGATCCTGAAAGAGTCACTTAACACTAAACCAGTAAGACTTTAAATTTCTTCATCATTCTATTTGCTTCAGGTTTATCAATGTGACTTGACTTTCTTTTCTCTAGTTAAAACTAATAATCTAGGGGCCGGAGGCGACAGTATAGCAGGTAGGGCATTGTCTTGCACATGGCGACCCAGGTTCAATCCCTGGCAAACCATATGGTCCCTTGAGCACCGCCAGGAATAATTCTTAGGTGCAGAACTAGGAGTAACCCCTGAGCATTGCTGGGTGTCACCCAAAAGCAAAAATAAATAAAAAATATACAGTGTTAAAAAACTAGTAATCTGTCAGTCTACTAGTAGAAATGCATATATATATGTACCTTCAGTTTGCTGATATACACCAAATTTTTTTATTGCTAGAAGCTCTTATAATGAATTACTTTTTTCATCTTCAACCACAACTAGATGGCTGGTGATATGGGTAATTAAATTTTTTCACTGAATCAGTGAGACACACATTGGAGCTTCGAACACCCGACCCTTAACCAGTGTACATTTCTACCACCAGTGTCTTCAGTTTCCCTCCCATCCCACTTGCCCCTGGCAGGCACTTTTCTCCCATCCACTCCTTCACTGTCTCCTCCCTCTCTCTCTCTCTCTCTGTCTCTCTCTTTCCCTTCTGGCATTATGATTTATAATATAGATTCAGGAAGGTTACCACTATATCCTTGAGGTACTTTCAAACTTAGTTCTTGTCCAGAGTGATAATTTCTAACTATTATGTTATACTGGTTCCTTCTCTGATATAGGTAATTTTTATTTTATGTAAATTAAAACCACTTAAAATTCATGGTTTTCATATCAGTGGGTCTTTAATGTTCCTCTTCAATATTTTACTTTGTTTTTGATCAGGATAGAACATCCTATTCTTAGTGATGATTTAAACAGTCAAGTTTCTCCTCAATCCTTACCCAGTCCCAACATTTTCTTGTGGCCAAAGAACTTTAAAGCAGGCCATATACCTCATCATTTTTATAGTCATATACTCCATTCACTTAACCACTATGTATAAAGTGTTCTTAGTCTGTCCACAATTACCTTTCACAGCCCAACAACTTCTTTTCTAGATCTCATCTTTTATATCAAATCAACATTCTCACCCTCCAAATTTACTGTTTCAAATGGAATGTAATAAATAAATACTGTTACATATTTATTTACATACTATCTATCATAAATAATGTTTACATATTTGTAACAGTATGAATGTATGGAGTTTACTAAGTTATCTGTCACTTGTCTATTGTCTGAAGAGAAGTATGCCATTTCCTTCCGAAGTCCTGGAGACAGGTGCTCCATAAATTCATCCTTTCCTTTTTTTAATCTCTCTTGTTTCTTCCCCATGTCCTAAACATGCACAGATATCTTAAAATGTATAAAGTTCCATTATTCTCACAATGCCTCTTGAATGTTTTTTTGAAATTACACTTCACTTTCCCCTACTATTTACTCTCAACCCCCACTAAAATCAGTCTTTCTTCAGTAACACTAAAAATGATGTGATAGCTTACTGTTGTTCACAATTATTTTATTAATATTTTATTATACCACCATGAGATATACAATTACCGTTGTTCAAGTTTGTGGGTTTTGGTCACATAGTGTTCCAGCACCCCCCTCCACCAGTGCCCGTGTTGTTCCAATTCTTTACTACAACCTTTTTTTTTTCTTTTAGAGAGTGCTGTCTCTGGGTTTCCTGATTACTTTACTGAACATCAATTTTCATTCATCTCCCTAACACCATATTCCTTGGTTGGTGTTCCATGATAACATTCTCAATTCTCTTTTCATATTGTCTCATGGTGGCTTTCAAGGATGCTTATTTTGTTTTTAACTCTAGAAAATACTACGACAGATTTTAGGCATTTTTACAAAGATGAGTCAATACACTTAGCTGTTTTCTTGTCTTTTGCATCTGAATAACCCTGATGTAACCATTAAATTAAATTCGTCAATCTTTTTCAGAAACT